>JALPQI010030771.1:0-79518 GCA_025490895.1 Thaumatotibia leucotreta | reverse complement strand
GTTGCGTAACAGTAGAGACTGATTTTACGATGGCTAGGTACTTTATTTGGTGAACAAGCTTTAGGGTGATGATATGAACCAACTGTGTCTTGTAATGAAAAATTTTCGCTATTTAAAATTAAGGCGACAAAATTTTTCTTTGACCCAGTTCAATAAGGAAAAACTTCAAAAGCCAAATTAAACATTTATTTATACAATAACAATCAAAAACTACAAAAGATCCTAACAAGGCTTTCCAGTAGTTTGAACCAAATTGTCCTAAATTTATAAAAGGCCCTATTTTCTTGTGAAATTGCTCGAAAAGAGGGTAGAATCAATAGGCATTGTGGGTGTTCGGTGGTCCGTAAGGGAGGGTTAACTTATCTTATTTTATTCAGGGGAGGAAATATGTTTGAGAGAACTACTTGCACAGATGTCATATATACCTACCATAGATCAAGCAAACGTATCTACTTAGCGTGTCAAATGAACTCGGTGAAATCCACTGAGTTGTCCGTCTTTAATCGCAGCTTGCAGCTTTCGGGCGTCAAATTTTGTAAGTTGAAGTGAACAAAACATTAATAATGCCTCCTTAAGTAATATTAATTGCAACAACACAAAAAAAAAACCGGCCAAGTGCGAGCCGGACTCGCGCGCAAAAGGGTTCCGTACCATTATCAATTTATTATTAAAAAAATACAGTTAAATCAACCTACCTCAAAAACTATAGAGATAATTTAATCAAACTAAAAATCGTTGATAGAGTTTATTAATGTGCATAACATATATTTTTTTCAGAATTTTATATTGCGTAGTTTTAAAAAATAGAGGGGGGGGGACACATTTTCAGACTTTGAGAGCTGATATCTCGAAACGATTTGCTTAAATAAAAATGTGATGTATAAACCTTCATATCATTTTCAAAGACCTTTCTATTAATACCCCACACGCTTATGTAAAACTAAAAAAAAATTTCTATCCCTCAGTTACATGTATGGAGGGCCCCCACCCCAATGGTTTTTTTTACAATTTAGTATCATAATCATGTAGCGGTTCATACAACACATATTCTCACCCAAATTTTGTTACTGTAGCATTTATAGTTTCCGAGTAAATCGGCTGTGACAGACGGACAGACGGACAGACGGACATGACAAATCTATAAGGGTTCCGTTTTTGCCATTTTGGCTACGGAACCCTAAAAATGAATACTCAAGGGTCTGAGACATTTTAAAATCATAGGCAAGTAACAACTTCAGTACAAAATCTGACACGCTCGGCCGCCATACAAATGAATGAACTTGTTTCTTCTATCCAAATCTAATTCTGTGACTACTTGCCTAAAGTACCTCAGCATCATCATCATATCAGCCAAAAGACGTCCACTACTGAATATAGGCGGGTCAAAATTATTTTCATTGTCTTGTTTCATACCTTAGTTGCTGTTTCGACTGAGTACATGAAAAAAATCCGGTGTACTTGTAGTTATTTCTTTTTCATGCTAGATTTTGATCCAATAATCAGAAATTTCCGTGTGGTGACGGCAGTAAGAATACATTTGTCACCACCCCAACTCCTCCTGCGGGTGTCGTAAGAGCCGACTAAGGGATTAAAGTGTCACTGACCATTCTACAAGATTGATGATGGGCAGCGGCGTCATCATAGTGGACACATTGCTGCGATCGCCGGAACATACAAATAAAAGCCGTTGCTGAGATTCGAACCCGGAATCTCCCGCTTCGTAAGCAGGGTCTACTAGGTACTAGCTGAAACATCATGTTCTAGTGGTTACAAACAAACATACAGGTAATATGACCACAAAGATGCAAAAAAGGTAACAGGATAATTTCAGTGGCCAGTTCAGCGATTCCCAAACTTTTCCTACTCGTTTATAGGTTCCCAACCTTTGTTTCATGTCGAAAGTTAGGGAAAAGAGGACCAGGGTGCTCAGACAAGTTGCCAATCGCTAGCGCTTCATCGTCAATCGTAAGCGAAAGGCAGTTAACTGTCTTTGTCGCACTAATATGAAAGAGTGACAGAGAGGGAAAACTACGATACGCTACTAAGCGCTAGCGATTGGCAACTTGGCTAAGCACCCTGAACCCGATCAAAAAATAGACTAATCTTACAGTTGTAACCATAGTACATTACAATACAAGTTCGAAAAAAGTGAAGTTCGAAACAAGCGAACATAAATTAAAGCACGACCAAAGGACGACCGAAGGACGTGCTTTAAATCGACACGAGTTACGAATTTCGTTTTCGCACGGGTATCGTACGACGTTTTTCAGTACATATGGCCCTCCGAAGATTTCGAACTGACGTAAAATGAACCATTTCTCGCACTAGCGCGTAAAAAAAGCACCATCACCAGCATCTGTAGGTACTGAAAAATATGTATTTCATAGAAGCAGGTACCTATAACATAAAAAAGAAAATAACTTTACTGTTCGTCAGTAAAAGTAAACAAAAAACAAGAAAAGTAAACAAACTAAAAACCGATCAAAAATTTCATAATCACGCACTTTTAGAACCTTAAACCTCAAGTTCACAATTCACATACATTTTTAATTAAAATTACTGATATTTATTAGTATTAACGTAATACATCAGCGAATGTATTTCACGAAATGTGTCAAAGTCGTCAAATACTATGAAAAATCAGCCATTATTTCGTTTATCCAATTTTTTTTTCTACTCACGAACAGTAGGTACTACCTACCTATTCCGTGCTAGTTGACAACGAAAAAAAAAATAAACAAATATGGCAGACCTTAAATATCACATGTTGTCTTTGTTGTCAATGACATGGCCTGAAACGCGTTCGTAGATTAATTTTTACGATAATACTAATAAATATTAAAAATTGTAACTAAAAATGTACCTCCTTATGTGAACTCGAGCTTAAAGGTTTTAAGTTGGATGAATCAAAATTGTGTTATGATTTTTAGGTTTGTTTACGTTTTTTCGTTTTCTAATAGCACACAGAATATTTAAAGATTAAGTCAAGATGTTTGAAAAATTATTTTTCCTAACTAGTGCGCAAAAGTAAACTTTGCTTCGCGTGTGTTAATTTCTCTTTTTAAGGCACTTGTTATGAAAAAAGTCGTTCGACACACGTGTAAAAACTTCTTTTTAACTCGGGTGATTGTCGTCCTCGTTTCATTCGGGCTCCAACTTTCACCCTCGTCGAAAAAAATTTTTTTTAGTACAGATAGTGCCTTTTTATCCCATCTGTACTAAAAAACGTCGTACGAGACACGTGCAAAAACGAAATTCGTAACTCGTGTCGATTCAAAACACGTCCTTCGGTCGTCCTTCGGTCGCCACTCGTTTCGAATTTCATGTTTTTCGCACTTGTGTCGTAATGTACTATTTTGCACTTGTAACGAAATGTACTATACACGGACACTATGTTTTACGGCCGCAACGATCTCGTTATAGGTATTACTTAACATGAAAATAATAGTTATTTAGACCCGATTAATCATATTTACAAGCGTACAAATTCGCATAAAATTACCGATACATGCCGTCCGTCAACAATAATTCACACCCTATAAAATCACAAAACTACATTACATACAAAATAACGCCTTTTAAAAACACATTTACGTCTTACCCTGTCAACTGTTGTTATAAATAAAATTAATGTTATCAACTTTTTGTCACTTACGAAACTAAACCAATACATTTGACCCACCTTTCCCCTTATACTTACGAAAATATCTACAAAATTCGATTTTACTACGAAACGTCACAGCTCAAAATAAAATGGCCGCCATCTAGATCATAATGTGACTGAGTTCTGAACTTGAAAAGCTATTGTCGACTCTTTTCACCCCGTAATAAACTCAAAGTGCAAGCGGGACAACAAAGAGGGTCGTATTGCATATCATTATGAAAGCGTTTAAAACGAGCCGTCAAAATGTAGCCATCTTTTTTCTTTATACGCTCAAGTATACGGTGAGACAGAGATGGTTATGTGAAATATGGATTATGTACTGAGGAAATATTTATAGGTTGGAATTTATAACGATTTTGTACTAATAAGAACGAGTTAAGTTGATTTATTAATTTACTGATTGAAAGTCACTAGTGGGTATTTAAAACTGGAAATATGGCATCGAATGGTTATATTTTTATTGATTGATGACATCATTTTACGTCATATGTAAGCTAGTCATTTCATTTATTAACAATTATAACTTTAGAATTGAGCAATGTAAAGACTTTATTTTAAAAATGTACAATAATATACATAAATTAAATAAATCAAACTAACCTAACCTATCCTCGTTAGGCCTATGGTCCTACCGATAGGACTTAGCATTGAACTAATTTCAATTTTATACAGGGTGGAAAGGGACGACGTTCCTTCCCGCTGCCGACCGAGTCTACCAACCATTACGATGAACTTTCAGTATGGGACCAACATCGACAGAGTACATGGAAAATTGTCTTTTCCATACTATTGAACTCTAACTAAGCACTCACTTTGTATGAGGGGTTAAATTTTTTTTTAAATATTTCAAGGTTGGTCCCATACTGAAAGTTCATCGTAATGGTTGGTAGACTCGGTCGGTAGCGGGAAGGAACGTCGTCCCTTTCCACCCTGTATATTAGAAAAAAGTTGTATTTGATTTCCCTCGTAAAATTTTCGGACAAAACGAAATCAACTTTATTTCCTGCCAAGTAGTAGGTAAAATAGTACCTAATGACAAATTTATGGCGAAATATTTTTCTTGTATATCCTACCCAACTTAGCCTAATATAAACAATGGGTGAATATCTGATCGTTTGAAAGGACTAATTTTGTTGGCATATTTTTTTGCCAGAGTTTCTATTCGTTATAATGCGCTAGGTACTTTGTGATTTGAAGGAAGCACGGCACCTAATACAAATGACGAAGTATAACATTGAGACGTTTAGAAACTTGGCAAAAATGATGCCACCATAATTAGGCGGTTGAAACGAATATTCACCCAAATACGAGTTGTTTAAATGATTAGGGCTGATTTTTCAATCCTGAGTTAAAAGTATTTGTTAGTTAAAATTATTACCATCCTTATCTCAGGTCATCAGTCAAAAAAGGATAGAGCTAACATTTATTTGACAGATACCGTTAACTGGGGATTGAAAAATGAGTACTTAAATAAATAATAATAAATAAATATCTTGGGACATCTTACACAAATCGACCTAGTCCCACGGTAAGCTCAATTAAGGCTTGTGATGTGGGTACCAGGCGACGATATTTATTTTATTATAATAGACAGATACATATAGATACTTAAATACATAGACAAAATACTTGTGATAAATAAATACACAAATAATACCCCCGCCGGGATTCGGACCCGCAACCTCCAGCTTCGTAGGCAGGGTCACTACCAACTACCAACTAGGCTACGGAGGCTGACAATAGTACTTAAACGACATCCGTGACATTCAGACTGCCAGTAGCATTCATTGATCGTTTGACCCGCGACCTCCACTTATACTTATACCACCCCCGACCCTTGTGGCAGATTTGGGGAAAAATTGTCTAAGCTTGGAGTTTTCCTTCAAGTTATTCTGACTACAATAAATATAAACTAGTCACATTATTTCCATATACTTATAAGCCATTATCATATATCGAAAAACGTCCACTGCTGAATAAGGCCTCCCCCAAAGATTGCCACAATGACCGGTTCTGCGCCACCTGCACCCTTATAAATTTTAAATGAAAATGTATTTAAAAAATTCTGTTCATTTGTTCGTTAATTTTGCATAATTTTTTGTCAAAATCTAAAGGTGCGTTCAAACCAAAAGAGCATTCGCTAGTCTAACCCCCCACTCTACGAAATTCGATCGATACACAAAACGTGATTGGTTGATTTCGTAGAACGGGAGAAAGAACAGCGAATGCTCTTTTTGAACGCTGATCGTTATAGATTGCAATAAAATATTAAGAACATGTTAGGTATTACCTACACTATTCGTAAATAGAAAACAAAATTTAAAAAAATATGGCTGACTTTTCATAGCATTCGACGTCTTTAACACATATCGTGAAACATGTTCGCAGATATATTTTTACGTTAATACTAAATAACAAAAAATTCTACCAAAAATGTATGTAAACTGAAGCTAAGGTAAGCTAGGTTTCAAGTTTGTGATAAAACAAAAATTGTGTTCGAAAATTGCGTAATTATGAAATTATGCAAGTTTTTGTGTTTGTTTATATTTTTTTCATTTTTACTGCGTGCGAAAAAGAGGAAATCCATGAAAAAGTTTGTGTACCTACATAAAATGTTTCGCACTAGTGAAGAAAATGCAAAATGCGTTATTGTGTTTGCTTTTTTATTAAACATGCCACTTTCAGCAATATAAATAATGGCAGTAGTAAATGCATAGCAGAAACGTTTTAAGTAAAAATCTCTAAAAGTGTTTCCGCGCTCCGCGTTATGTTTAGGTATTCGTGTTCCTTGAAAATATTTATAACTTACGATTTTTGTCAACGATTTTTTATAGCCTATGTGAGTGTCCCACTGCTGGGCAAAGGTCCCCACGGCATCCACGACTCAACACGTTAAGCTGTAAACTATAATACTGCTAAGAATGCTGCTATTCTAACTTCTGATACTGATACAGTATTAGTATCTAGCTAACTTTTATTTCTTTTTTTTTATAGATTTCTTTTTTGTTTTATATTCATAATGTGCCTTTATTTTCAAAAATACAATTTATGTACATAGATTAAATCTAACTAATCTACTTAACCTAACCTATATCTAAGATTGGCCCTTGTGGCATTGTACCGAGGATGCTAGCGGCATTTCCTCGCTGTATCGCAATACTGATGCGTTGTGCGAGGAAGTCGCCTGCTCTTCGGTCTTTAGTTACGCCAACCAGACGTTTTGCGATCTCAGAAAACAATTTGCGTGCGCTGAGGCCCCATTAACCTAAAGTTTCTACGCCAAACGGTACAATGTGCCTTGTTTTTCAAATTGTTTAATTTTACTTGCATGACCCATTGGTTTTTAACTGTAATGTCGTGTAGACTTATGTTTCAATAAAATTAAAAATTAAAAAAATCATATAGGTACGGAGCGAAACATGTTGACCATTTTTAGAATTAAAAACGTGAGTAACCCGCGTGAAATATAATTTTAGTATGAATTAATCTCACGAGAGTTTTGTGACGAAGTTAGAATAGCAGCATTCTTAGCAGTTTACAACTTAACGTGTTGAGTCGTGGAAGTCGTGGAGAGAGACCTTTGCCCAACAGTGGGAATACTGCTAAGAATGTTATTCTAACTTCTGAATCCAATTTCGGCAAAAAAACTCTCGTGAGACTCATTCATACAAAAATTATATTTCACGCGGGTTACGTTTTTAAGTCGAAAAATGGTCGACATCATGCTTCGCTCCGTAGGTATATGAGCTTTTTCAAGAGCCAATTGCCATGGCTGAGCAACGAAAACGATGATTTTTGATCAGCCTATGTAGCCTAGTTGGTAGTGACCCTGCCTACGAAGCTGGAGGTTCCGGGTTCGAATCCCGGCGAGGGCATTATTTGTGTATTTATTTATCACAAATATTTGTTCCTTGGTCATGGTTGTCTATGTATTTAAGTATCTATATGTATCTATCTATTATATATATCGTCGCCTAGTACCCACATCACAAGCCTTAATTGAGCTTACCGTGGGACTAGGTCGAATTGTGTAAGATGTCCAAAGATATGTATTTATTTTGTGCTTACTTTCCCACTTAACACTTTGAGCGCGGGGAACTCCCGAGGGGAGTTCTCTGTGGCAGGCTGGCAGGTCCATTTTCACTACAAAGCGGAAAAATTACGGGATCGGCTACGAGCGTAGCGCGTAGCACTCGTCCGCAATAAAAGTGTTAAGTGGGAAAGTAAGTACATGAAATCGTGTCGTAATCGTCTCGTCAACAGTAAAAGTACTTCCTCCCGTGACGGTGCAAAAGCTTTTAAAGCTGACAACTTGGATATTACTAAGTATACAGTCGTATGACTTATACATGGTTGATAAAATATACTGGAAACCTGTAATAAAGCTGTATTTCACAGACGATTTTTCATAGACTATTTCTGTAGGTTTAGCACATGATTTTTGCGCAAAACTTTCGCGGGCGCTAACCTTTTTTAACCAACTTCAAAAAAAGGATTTTTGATGTAGGTATGTATTTTACCAGGATGCTTAGCCAAGTTGCCAATCGCTAGCGCTTAGTCGTCAATCGCAGCTAACTGTCTTTGTCGCTCTAATATGAAAGAGTGACAGAGAGGGAAAACTACGATACGCTACTAAGCGCTAGCGCTTGGTAACTTGGCTAAGCATACTGATATCTCCGAGAATCGTGAACAGATTTTATTTTTTTTTGTGATCGAGAGAGATCCGAGATGGTTCCGTTGGCACCATCTTGGAGAAATCATGGGATCTCTTCAAATGTTATAGGGACATAAATAAATAATAAATAAATATCTGGGACATCTTACACAAATCGACCTAGTCCCAAGGTAACCTCACTTAAGGCTTGTGATGTGGACCAGGCGACGATATATACAGGGTGTAATCGTTAAGTGTTGCCAGACCATAATTCAGTAGGTAAATATACCAGATACCAGAAAACTTGGGTAACGCACTTTCGATATCAGTTGGAAGTTTTCTGATATCTGTTATATTTACGGAATTATGGCCTGGCCATACTTAACGATTATACCCTGTATAATAGATAGATTTAGGCATACAGATACTTAAATACATAGACAGCCATGACCAAGGAACAAATATTTGAGATAAATAAAAACATTATTTACATGTATGGCGCTTTTGGTAATTGTTCATTAATTTACAAGAATTTGCATTCAGAAAGTAGGATTTGATTATAAGAAACAATTTGCCAGACTTTTGCTATAAAAGCATGGGCACACAATTATGGCATATTTTTAAAATGTCACTTATGTGTAAATGAAGCATTAAATTTGCTTAGTAAGCATTTGTGTAATAAAATCTTGACGAAGTGAAACTTGGCCAAATGATAATTTGACCAAAATGAATAAATTGCGAAATAAAATTCATTTGGGAAATAACACTATTGCGATAAGTTATTTGGGAAAAATTATTTGCTAGACGTCGGTATACACTGCTTAAATTTTATATTCGGTTTTGCCATTTGGTACAGTTAGGTAGTTCTAAGTAAATTATTTATGATTTTCGACTTCCCAACAATATGACAACTGTCTCACACCAAAATATTAAATTTTAACCAAAAACACAATTAATTTAAAACTACGTACCCTCGTTTACAAAAACCACCCAAACTTCTTACAATACACACAAAATTCACCCCAATTTCATTACGAATAGGGGTGAAACGCAGATCCTAATACATTGGTGGTGGTTGAAAGGGGGTGGGTTGCTATGGCAACCGTCGAGGGCGTATATATACGTATAGTATATAAGTGGGGTGTGACAGAGGGTTGTTTCCGAGGGTGGTATTTGGGGTATATTTGGATTTGGTAAAATAGGTATCTGGTTTGTCTAGGTAGCTTAGTATTTTTTTTATACAGATATATTATTTCAGGATAGAAGCTTTCAAATTAGTACTTGTATCAAATTAATAGTAGTAGGTAAATAAATAATAAATAAATAAATATCTGAGACATCTTACACAAATCGATCTAGTCCCACGGTAAGCTCAATTAAGGCTTGTGATGTGGGTACCAGGCGACGATGTATATAATATATAGATACATACAGATACTTAAATACATAGACAGCCATGACCAAGGAACAAATATTTCTGATAAATAAATACACAAATAATGCCCTCGCCGGGATTCGAACCCGGAACCTCCAGCTTCGTAGGCAGGGTCACTACCAACTAGGCTACGGAGGCTGACAACAGGTAGTTGACTTAATTTTTGTCATTTTTAAGACTTTATAAAAGGAGGACGACAGATTTTTTATTCTATGTATTTTACTCGATATATCTTACCTACATTTTTTTACCGATCTGCAGGGCTAGCCAAGATGCCATTTTGCAATCGTACACGATAAGCGATAAGTCACGTGACCATAATAATGTATGAAAATGGTCACGTCACTTTTCGTTCGAATCTGTCATTCTGATACATTTTTATTTTGTTGTAGTTTTTTAAAATTTTCCATATTTGGATTTTTTATATTTTTTCTACTCAGAATCGTGAGCTCTTTCGATCCTCTTTAATTAACAGAAAAAAAGTGTCCTGAAATTTCTGTACCTTTTTTTCTTCCACTGAGTTACGGTTGAATAAAGTGTATGAAAAATAGAAACTCAATGGAATTTTTTTTTACACTTTTTTATTTCTATCATGATCGAAAAAGCTCGTGATTCTGAGAAGAAAAAAAATTTAAAAAAGTCCATAATTATTTGGAAAATTTGAAATAAATAAAAATCCGCCCTTATTACTTATCGCTTATCGTATATCCCCCTTATTCATAAACATTTGCTAACTTAACAACCCGCTAATAATTGTTTGTCTAAGCTAAATCTCCAATAAAATCTCTAAATCAATTATGTTATCTTATCTTTTTGATTTGCCTTTTTCTACCTAGAGACAAATTGGGTTCTTAATCGTCAATCGAAAGGCAGGTTGTAACTGTCTTTGTCGCACTAATATGCAAGAGTGACAGAGAGGGAAAACTACGATACGCTACTAAGCTTTAGCGATTGGCAACTTGGCTAAGCATCCTGAAATCACAAGCCTAACGTCACGCCTTCAAAATAAATCCAATGTACACGATTAAGCGCCGATTTGTTTATGAAATTTGTATTATTAGTGAAACAGTAAGACATACCGACAATCGAAAAAAAAACCAAATTGCTTGTTGGTAAATATTTATGTAATTTTTTTCTTTTCTGTTGTAAAATATTACGAGTGCATGTCATGATTTAAAAAGTTCTAATCTCGCTTCGATCGAAATCTAAACCGTTGAACTGAAGCCCTCTTAATACCTTCGAAAGCTCTGGAAAGTTCTCGACGTCTTCAAAAACAAAACGCTTTATCTGCCAACTCAAACCACTTCTATTTTGTAGCTTAAATTGTTTGCTATGAAGTTTAAAATCGCTTAGTACGTAAATTGTAGCGAGATGTTTTATTTATACGAAGAAAACTACGCTTAAATGCGTTCGAAGTTCAAATATTTTTCATCAGAACGCAAGGAGCGTAAATGGTACTTTACTGAATACAAATTTGAATCTTATTCAGTTCAGGTTACAGTTGATATTGGTTTGAATTTTTATTGGTACTTAAGTCTTTATTGTTTCGAAATGCGTACTCGACGACTCCATTGTTCGCCCATTGTTTTTCGAGATTCGTTACTGTATTGTTTTGAAGGATTTTTCATTTGTTGCTGGGGTGGATTGGTATAGTTTTTTTGCAAATGTTTCGCTGTTTAAAATGTGAGCAAAGATGTCTGGATATAAAATGTACTATTTCTCTAATATGCAACGAAATATTGTCTTTACGTTAGTTAGAATAGACTCGGAAGTATCGCTTTTAGGGCACAGTAACTCACTGGGATAGAAATGAATTTCATAATACTTTTCAGGCCTAGGCCTGCAAAGTAACTTTTTTTAAATTTCGACAACATTGTCATTATTTTTTTTTTATATTCTTTGTATGTTTGAGAAAAGCACTATACATACCTTGGCGTGAAAACTAATTCCCGGCCTCGTTACCTATCCATATATACCAACTTGGCCGGAAATCCTCATTTTCCCGGCCTCTCATGTAAAGGTGCGTTTAAACCAAAAGAGCATTCGCTGTTCTAGCGCCCGTTGTACGAAATCAACCAATCACGTTTTGTGTACCGATCGAATTTCGTAGAGTGGGAGGTTAGAACAGCGAATATGCTCTTTTAGTTTAACCGCACCTTAATGTACTATCACTACTATCAGTACTGATGGCGCTTTTTACTCGATCGATAACGATTGACATTTTGTATGAAAGAGCCAACATTTTTTCGGAGATTTCTGGCTTAGCTCCATAGTAAAAGTTGTTCAGTACCTATATCCTACCAAATCACCCCGGTCAAGGTTTTCAGTGGTTGGTGTAACACCCTGTATAATGTATATATGATGTTAAGACTATCGAAAAAATAGTGAATCAAAATATAACTGTCAAAAGTTCATTCTTAAGGTGTATTCAGTTCAGACCAAACGAGCATTCGCTATTCTATCCCCCGCTCTACGCAATCAACGAATCACGTTTTGAAACACCTTCAGAAATCGACAACTATACTTCCGATCCCTACTTCTCATTGAGGTGCATTGAGACCAAACGAGCATTCGCTCATTCTATACCCCACTCTATGAAATTCGTTCGTTACACAAAACGTGACTCGTTGATTTCCTAGAGTGGGGGATAGAATGAGCGAATGCTTGTTTGGTCTAAATGCACCTTTACTAATTTAAAACGTACACATGATCGTTTGGACAAGTTCTCGATGTTCTACGAAAAACTGGAGGTTCTACGGTCTATAGTTCTATGAAAGCGCTGTATACGAAACGTCGTAACTGTATGGATGTGTATTGGCGTTTAAGACCTTTTTATAAATACGCTGAAGTAATTATTGTTGCTTAAAATTAGCAGTTTTGTATGCATCTGTCATTTGACGCGTGAGTGCAGTCGCGATCATAAGTGTTATCTGGGTTAATCATCTTTTTTAAACGGTTTTATTTAGCTTACCTCGTTTGTTTTCTTGGGTCAAAAGTAATTCAAATTTCCCCCTCTTTCTGTCAACAGATTGATCTGAAATTTGGTGTACCCCTTTGGTTCTGGTGACAATACAATTATTATGTTAGCCTCCGTAGCCTAGTTGGTATTGGTAGTGACCCTGCCTACGAAGCTGGTTCCGAAAATTAAATAAATAAAATAATAAATAAATAAATATATATATTCACACATCTTACACAAATCGACCTAGTCCCACGGTAAGCTCAATGGGACCATAGTTATACAGAAAGCGACCAACTACTATTTTTTGTCAATCTGACATAAGGAGTTTGGTTGCTTTCTGCATTGTCAAAAAATCGAAGTTGGTCGCTTTCTGCATAACTATGGTCCAGTTGTGATGTGGGTACCAAGCGACGATATATGTAATAGATACTTAAATACGTAGACAGCCATATATTATGACCAAGGAACAAATATTTGTGATAAATAAATACACAAATAATACCCTCACCGGGATTAGAACCCGGAACCTCTAGCTTCGTAGGCAGGGTCACTACCAACTAGGCTACGGAGGCCGACACCAACTAGGCTACGGAGGCCGACACCAACTAGGCTACGGAGGCCGACACCAACTAGGCTACGGAGGCCGACACCAACTAGGCTACGGAGGCCGACACCAACTAGGCTACGGAGGCCAACACCAACTAGGCTACGGAGGCCGACACCAACTAGGCTACGGAGGCCGACACCAACTAGGCTACGGAGGCCAACACCAACTAGGCTACGGAGGCCGACACCAACTAGGCTACGGAGGCCGACACCAACTAGGCTACGGAGGCCGACACCAACTAGGCTACGGAGGCCAACACCAACTAGGCTACGGAGGCCGACAAAAGTTTTATAAATGTTATTAAACTGTGATTTCAAAATTGAACTAGGAGAACGAGTGACAAGAAGGTGAATGACTGATGACTCTTCTATAAAATATTGTCTTTGGTTAGCACTTTAAAATTATGATGGTTTATTTGTATGCAAACGGCTATAATTCTACAAAACTAAGACATATCTACCTACGCAATTATATAATGCCACTAGAATGATGATGAATTTTGTACCACAAAATTCGCATTATATTGATTTAAACTTTCACGATTATCACTCATATTTTACAGACAAACGGGTCTTAATATACGGGATATAATTAAACGTAAGTTTACGCGATTAAGACCCGTTTGTCTGTAAAATATAAAATTCGCATTTTGGCTGACTTTTATTTGGTCCCTAACTTACGTAAATTCTAAATAGAACTTTGTTTTGTTTTCTTTGCACTGTGTTACAAAACTTTTCTCACACTAGTAACAGCCTAGCCAATGAGCAATTCTGAAATTTTACGATAAGTCACGTGACCATAATAATGTATGGAAATGGTCACGTGACTTTTCGTTCGAGTCTGTCATTCTCATACATTTATTACTTATCGCCTATCGTATACGATTGCAGAATGGCATCTTGGCATCGCTAACGCTTAATCGTCAATCGTAAACGAAAGGCAACTAACTGTCTTTGTTGCACTAATATGAAAGAGTGACAGAGAGGGAAAACTACGATACGCTACTAAGCGCTAGCGATTGGCAACTTGGCTAAGCATCCTGTACAGACACACTTTACTTACTGCTATTTACAATGTACTTAATTGAGCAACTATTGTAATTTATTACCTACTTAGGCAAAGTAATGTAACAAAAATTGAGATCTGGCGTAGGGCGTAATTATTCTGTTTCGTATTTTTTATATTATACAGGACGTTGAAAATCTGCAAACCTATCTATACCATTCGTCAATAAACTTGGATTATTCCATTATCACGCACTTTTGAACACAATCTTGGTTTTATTACGAACTTAAAATCTTAAACCTTGATTTCACAAACATTATTAGTTAAAATTATTGATATTTATTAGTATTAAAGCTAAAATATATCTGGAAACGTGTTTCACGATGTGTCAAAGACGTCAAATGCTTTGGAAAGTCAGCCGTATCTGTTTACTTTTTTAGATTCTACTGACGATTATGTTTTCCATCATAATATAATTATAGTTAGGAATAGAATTATTCATTATCCTTCCCCTCCAGCGGCCACCAAGTTACAAAGGAAAACATTAAAAAAAACTCTAAGTTTCTTACTCAAAACACAATACTAAACATTCTTTTAAAAAGACTACCACAATTTATCATACATCCTGTAGGCACCTACAAACCCGCCCTACCTCGTACAATGTAATAAATTAATTACCCATAATCGACGAATAAAGCATTTTCTGAACGAAACTGCCCATCGAACAGCATTCCATCTTGCATTTGGGTCAGTCCTAACAAAAACGACTTTGTCACAAAAAGACAATTTCTGATCGCTTGCAATATTCAAATAGGTCGCTATTATCCAGAACTGTGTCCGTTGTCTCACGAATGAATTATGGACGATTTAAACCTAATATAATATGCTTGGTGACGGTCACTACCAATTAGGCTACGGAGGCTGATTCTATGTTTATAGGTAAATATATGAAAAATACTTCAATTTGTAGAAAACTATGACCTAGAAAAAATCATCTGTGATAAAAACACTGATATTCCGGAAGATTCCCTCACTGGGGTTTGAAGTTTGAACCCGCTACCTCCAGCTTCGTAGGGTACCAAACCCACCAACTAACGCCACGAACTTAGATCATCGACTCAATTATAATCTACCTAAAATTAGGTCGGTCATACATATTTGTTGTATTAGTAAGGTTACAAATCTTTCCTGTATACAGGAAAGTTTAGGGCTCTAGATCCCTAATTTTCTGAAAGAATACAAACAGATAGGTGGCTTCTAGTTCAGTTAGTGGCCGTGTGGTGACGAGAGTAAGAATACATTTATCACCGCCCCAACTCTTCCCGCGGGTGTCGTAAGAGTCGACTAAGGGATTGAAGTGTCACTGACTATTCGTTGATAGAATGATGTTGGACAGAAGCGTCCTTATAGTGGACACATTACTGTGATAGCTAATCCGCTTGCCCATGGCGATTATGGGCATTTACCTCCTAATGCGAATTTTCGAAACAAAACTGCCCATCGAACAACATTCCATCTTGCATTTGGGTCAGTCCTAACAAAAACGACTTTGTCACAAAAAGACAATGTCTGATCGCTTGCAATATTCAAATAGGTCGCTATTATCTAGAACTGTGTCCGTTGTCTCACGAATGAATGACGGACGATATAAACCCGATATAGGGTGCGGCTCCACTGACGCGGAGCGGAGCGGAGCTGTGCAAAATTGACCAATTACATTCTTCAAATTCGAATTCGGAACACTGTGATGCGCTCTCATTGGCCGAGCTCCCACAGCTCCGATCCGCATCAGTGGAGCAGCACCCATATGTTTGGTGACGGCAGTTAGAATACATTTGTCACCACCCCAACTCTTCCCGTGGGTGTCGTAAGGTCGACTAAGGACTGAAGTGTCACTGACTATTCGTTGATAGAATGATGATGGGCAGAAGCGTCCTTATTGTGGACACATTAATGCAATAGCTTATTCGCTTGCTCATCGTGGCGATTACAGTCATTTACCTTCTAATGCGAATAGGCTTCTGAAGAAAACTGCCCATCGAACAACATTCCATCTTGCATTTGGGTCAGTCCTAACAAAAACGGCTTTGTCACAAAAAGACAATTTCTGATCGCTTGCAATATTCAAATAGGTCGCTATTATCCAGAACTGTGTCCGTTGTCTCACGAATGATAAACTGATGAATGATTATCGTGCTACGCGTCATTTACATACTTGTTAAAACCTGACGGGAACCACGACAAAATATTAATTACACCTATCATAAGCCTAATAAAACCGACATAATCCTTGGTCACAGAAATATAGTTCTGTGTACGGTCGGCTCTAATAATAATTATGTACCTATACGATTTTGATCATTATGCCTTTGACATACGTTCCGGAACGTAAACATATATTATTATGAGACGTGACTGTACAACTCTGTGTGTATAGTTCTGTGAACAAAATTCCATCTTATGCATTTGGGTCAGTCCTAACAAAAACGGCTTTGTCACAAAAAGACGGCAATGTCTGATCGCTTGCAATATTCAAATAGGTCGCTATTATCCAGAACTGTGTCCGTTGTCTCACGAATGAATGACGGACGATATAAACCCGATATAGGGTGCGGCTCCACTGACGCGGAGCGGAGCGGAGCTGTGCAAAATTGACCAATTACATTCTTCAAATTCGAATTCGGAACACTGTGATGCGGTCTCATTGGCCGAGCTCCCACAGCTCCGCTCCGCTCCGCGTCAGTGGAGCCGCACCCATATGCTTGGTGACGGTAGTTAGAAGTTGATCGCGGTGGTCTATGTATTTAAGTACCTAGCTGTATGTGTCTATTTATTATATATATTTAACGTCGCCAAGCCTTAGTTGGTCTGACCGTGGGACTAGATCGATTTATGTAAAATGTCCCAAGATATTTATTTATTTATTGATAATCACACCAACTCTTTCCGTGTGTGTCGTAAGAGTCGATTAAGATTAAATAAATAAATAAATATCATGGAACATCTTACACAAATTGACCTAGTCCTACGGAAAGCTCAGTTAAGGCTTATGATGTGGGTACCAAGCGACGATATATAAGATAGATATATTTAAAATATATCGCTTAGAGAGCTTACTGTAGGACTAAGTGGATTTGTCGAAGAAGAAGAACGATTTATTTGCAGAAAAAGTGTTTTATACATATGTTCGTAGAAATACATTCTTCCGCCTTCTCTAGTTGTTTCAGATGTCCCAAGATACTTATTTATTTATTATATTACTTATTTATTTATGTTATAGGTAGTAGGGTCATTTGCAGAAAAAGTGTACCTTTTAATTTTTTTGGCGATCATGGACTGTAATACATCATTTTACTCAGCATAGTGCGTACTTTTCAGTTATGAAACAAAAAAATTGTCCCTAATGTCACGAAAATAAGTATGTAAATTGAGATTACTCAGTTTAGTTACTCCCATACTAAACGTATGAGACGAAATGTAACGAAACTGATAAAAAAAATCTCAAATTTGTTATAGAATTTTTCATACCTTTAGTATGGGAGTAACTAAACTGAGAAATCTCAATTTACATACTTATTTTCGTGACATTAAAAGGTACACTTTTTCTGCAAATTACCCAGTAGTGAAAGTTTAAATAATATAAACTAAACCTCGGATTCCCGTGACGCAGTGGACACACGCCGTCCCATTACAGAGAACCGCTGCTCGTTTGCCGATTCCTTATAAACGGGCACTTGCCCACTCGATTAGACATCGAATGTTGTATGATTTTTGTACGATTTCGCTTTGTGACCATATTGAAGGTGGCCATGAGGATAGGGAAACATTTTAACGGCATATTCCTGAGGTTAAAAGAAGAAAGAAAATAAATGTTGTATAAATTATAGTCAGAGATTGAAGTGTCAATGACCATTGTTTGATAGAAGATTGGTGATTGGCAGCAGCGTCATCATAGTGGACACGTTACTGCGATCGCCAACCCGCTTGCCCAGCGTGGCGATTATGTGCATTCAGCTCCTTATGCTATGCGTCTATACGCATAGTTAACCTCGTAAGGCCCACCGTCCTATTTTTAGGACAACAAAATTTAGTAATACCGGCACATGACGTCACATTTTTCAAAGAAATATGAATTTTATTTTGTAGATCCCAAAACTAAAAATACAAAGTCCTTTTTTTAGGACACTGGGCTATTGTTTAACTTGTCCTAAAAATAGTATGGGCCTTAAAAGGTAAATAGGAGAGGCCTACCGTACAGCAGTGGAATAAGATAGGTTTATGATGTGATGTATACTTCTTAAGATTACCATATTTATTTTCTCCGTCTGGCGCTTACATCTAATGAATACATATAATTTCACCCGACTTCGATTATCTATGATAATCACATCCCCTAGATACGGCGCCAAAGCACAAAAACCGACAATTTCCGATTTTTTACGAAACAAAAATGACACGACCGATGCGTCCGAAATTTCAAAAATTATACGCCGCCGGACTATAATTTTGTACTATAATTCGTCCGTGAGTTTATGTTTGTTTGTGCGTAATTATTGGGGGTCCGGTTTTTTAGTTTTGGGATGTTGGACAAAATTTGAGGTGACATCATTTGGGATGGGTTTTTATCAGAGCTTATTAAGAAAAGGTGCCCTTAACGATTGATTATTATAGTGTTCATACAACCGTGATGGTTTTGGAAACCAAGTACTTAAGGTAAAATGAAAAATCATTTCACGTACTTTGCAGTTTTCTGCGAACCAAAATTTACGTCTATTCGTCAAACCCAAAGAAACGAAGTGCGATAATGTTTAGTCGAAACGCGTTGATATCTTTTATAAGGAAAAGTGAACTACAAGACGCGTTGATGTTATTTCTTTTACAAAAAATAATACTATTTTATAAAAATAAAGTTTAGATATGTAAGTCCTGCGTACTAATAACTACTACGTACTAATAAGCGACGACATAATAGATATGTATCTTTGATGTCGTTGCTTATCGTAATAGATGTATAGTATAGGTATACTTAATGAATATAAAACATCAATGTATATTTACTCAAATAAACGTACTTATGCGTCAATTACGCTGGGTCGTTAACCGCATGCAAATATTGTCGGTTGCCTGGCAACCTCTTACTATTCGATGACCGCATGCGACGAACGACCAAGGGCCTATTTCTCCAAAGTTTTTTGAGAAACGGGTCTCAAGTGTAATTGCTATACGGGATGCTTAGCCAAGTTGCCAATCGCTAATGCTTAGTACCATATCGTAGTTTTCCCTCTTTGTCATTCTTTCATATTAGTGCGACAAAGACAGTTAGTTGGCTATCGCTCACGATTGACGATTGAGCGTTAGCGATTGGCATTGGCAAGTTGTCTAAGCACCCAAAGATTCGATCTGCATACAGCTTCGTAACCAAGGACATTATTTGCTAAGTAACGTAGTACGTAGGCAAATGACCAGGTTTTTTAATAAAATACCATAAAATTGTTCAAGGTCTTATTGGAACAACATCTGTCTGTCTCTACCCACTTATCTCTTAAACTACACTTGTTATTCACTACGCGTACCTCTTCACACTTTCAGGACAAATTGAGCTATAAAAATACAATGTTACATATTCATTACATTACCGGTTTTAAGGAAAAAAAGTGTAATTCTCGCCATTTTTCATAGACTTACGACTTTCTGGTTTATTAATAGTAGTAACCTTTCAATTTATTGATTATAATTATAACGGTATTTATACAGTAATTGATCGGTCTAGGTACTTAAAGGTAATATTGTAGTAATTTGGATTATAAGTAAATATCATTTATTAGTTCAAATTGCTATTAGGTTTTATCGTAATGGAAAGTAGTGATAAAAAATAGATGCGTGCAAAATACAAGAAAATATGAATTGCTTTCTTTAATAGTAGTAATATTATCAGGGTTGTGTATAATTTGTAATGTATAAAGTTTACATCAATATATATTTTGATTTAAACTTTCATGATTGTCACTCATATTTTAAAGACAAACGGGTCTTAATTGCGTAAACTTACGTTTAATTATTTTTACGTTTATATTTACGTTTAATTATATATACGTTTAATTGTCCTTAAAATATGTGTATACCTACATAGTCTGAGAGTTTCTAAAAAAAATATACTTTTATGAATTATGAAATTTCGGGTAGCTTTTACGTAATTTTGAGTATGAATCACGAGCTCTGTCCATTTCTGGCGTCCAACATTTTTTTTCCTATTGCGTTACTATTTTCCATAGACTTCGTATGACGGTAACACATGTGAGAATTCGAAAAATGTAGTTATGAAATTTTTGGGACATTTTTATTCATCAAAATCAAAAACAGCCTGGGATTTTTGATTAGAAATTACGTAACATTTACAAAATTGTTAATTACTCTAGTTTATTTTATAAGGCAGCGTTTACTAAGTATAGTGTTCGACCGCTAAGAAGTAAATCCTTACACCGGTCAGATCAAAACATTATCCATCAAAAAAATCACTTTTTGATACACTCGTACAACACACAGACCTCAACATAAAGTAAAAACGAAAATTTTCGTTTTGAACTAGGTATTATCGTGGTATATGAAGGTATAGGTATGGGAAATGTACACGTATAGGAATTTTAAACATTTATATAATACAAGAAATAATCAATATTTTTTGTGAAAAAACTTTGTATCATAGGCAATACCAAAAAAAATGCATTGAAGTAACCACTGAAATAATATACTCGTAAAGCACCAATATCGATGAACAAAAATTTCAATTACGAGTACATAGTAAGGACCTAATAATATCAAAAAATTTAAGATTCAAAACAGAAAAACATGTTTGTATTTTAAAAATTAAACGAAAGGCAGTATTTAATACAAAATAAAGCACGCCATAACAACTATCGACAAAGCGTTCCAATTTCAAATTATTAACGGAATTCGATTCTTAATAGTCAACAACGTGCGTCCAGTTAAATTGATCTCACAATTAAATTGATTATACTTATATACGAATTAAAGTAAATGTTTTCGTCGTCAAACGGATATTTGTCAAACATGTTTTGATTACATGTCAACGGCGAAAAGTAGAAACCCCATAAGCGGAATTTTAGATAATTCTTTACTTTAGTAGTAGTAAAACACTTTATTGTACAGAAAAACAAAATATTACATGACAAATAACTGTTAAAACAAACAAAGGTGAACTTATCCCTGTAAGGGATCTCTTCCAGTTAATATTTGAGCAGTTAAGGACTTTTAACTAACATACTTAATGTGTTACAGGATGTTATAAAATAAGGGTTATTCGTTGAAGGGACTTTTCAGTGTCGTAGGTATTCCAATTAGGAAAAAGTCGTCATCAGGCTCTCTCAGTCCACTGCTGAACGTAGGCCTCTCCTATTAACTATGCGTATAGACGCAGTAGGAGGTAAATGCCAACAATCGCCACGCTGGGCAAGCGGATTGGCGATCGCAGTAATGTATCCACTATGATGACGCTGCCATCATCAATCAAATCAAAGAATGGTCAGTGACACTTCAATCCCTTAGTCGACTCTTATGTAAGACTTCAGCCTAAAACATTAATAACTAGTTGATAAAATTAGTTGGTTGAAGTTCTTAATATATAGGTTTCATTAAATTTTGTAAGTAAAATAGCTATATCAATTCATATTTTGTTTTGTAGTTGCGACTAAACCATTATTAACACTGGATTATTTACAAGGTTAAAGCAACTTTAACACGCTTAGTCTAGGGATTCCATTTGAAAGCAAAATTGAAAATACCATGGTCTAGGGTAATGAAGACTGTTTAAAAAAAAAAGAGGAATATTATAAATAACCTTTGACCAATTCATTTTAAATTAATGTATTGTTATATATAATATTCCATATCATTTTAATATGTATAAAACTTAATTAATATTTTAAGTTTATAATTTATATTTTATTGTAGCGAGAAATGTTGGTAACTAACCTTTGTGTAGGTTACAGATTTTGCGCATTGGCGCCAATTTCAATGTTTAAAAAAAGTAGTAGATATAGATTGTCTTTTGTTTGTTCTGTTGTTGGTCGTGAATTGTGATTGAGAATATTGAGATGTATCGATACATAAGTTAAGATAATAAAATAATTATTGTTAAAGTTACTGGGCATTTCATTAGTCTATTTCAAATTCAGAAGCGGGATCACTACGTGCTGGATTTAAAGGCCGAGCCATCAATTGGAGAAATTAAGTAATAGGTACATAATTATAAGTACCTAATTTGGTAAGGAAGGCCCGTAATCGTGACCTAAGGTAAAGGTAAAACATAGTTGTTTTACAGGTGAGTTATTTTCGTATTTATGTTGTAAAATAGATACTTGCACTAACATTAATTAATGTAGTTTTTTTTTAACAAAGATTTTCTTTGAACATAATTTAGTACGTAAAATTGTAACCAATGTACGTACCAGTTCAATTTTCGACCATAGTCGATAAGTCTTTATTTATACCATGGAGTATAATTTAAGCATGAAAGTATATTGTGTACGGGGTGACGATTATCACTACGTTTGAACTTTATACGTGTATTTATACGTTTATGACATGATATTGACTAATATGTAAAATAATATACTTGTTATTATTAATAAAATCAGACAATTCAGTCATGTTAATGTTAATTGCGTTGGATAATATCCACTTTCTTAATGTGACCTTTATTGACTAAGTGGACGTTGATTCCAGAGTATTAGTTTGACGTGATGCGTACGCGAAATGATCAACTGTCTTCTCGCTCTCGGTCGAGTACCAGACCAGGGCGGGTGAGAAGGTCTGAGAGGCCAAGTAGCAGGCGCTCGCAGGCCAGCCGGTCGCAGACGTCGCAGTCCAGACGCTCGCAGCCTAGGCGGTCGCAGGTCAGGCGGTCGCAGGCCAAGCGGTCGCAGTCCCGGCCGTCGCAGACCAGGCGATCGCGATCCGGGCAGTCGCAGTCTGGATGTTCGTGGGTGGAACAAAGTCAGCGGTTGAAGCGATGCCTTGGCGAGCGGGCCCGTCGAAGCCGCTCCGCCGCGAGCGTCCGTGTTCGAACCGAGAAGTAAGAATGCCGACGGAGCGAAACCAACGTGAGCGCTCGCAATCAACTAGAAGTTGGCAAAGGTACACAAGTCGTCCGAGAAGTCGTGCGTTGTGTTCAAAAAAACATGCACTGCCGCGACCGTAGTGTAACACGTCATTCTTGGCCGACTGAATGATTGACACCCAAATCACATAGTACGACTAGTACGAGTACGAGTCGATTTAATTCGAGATCAGTTTTATACTCTCGTAGTAGAAGTTCTAGATGTACTCGTAGCAGTTGTAAAATTAAGACTTCCCGGGGGCATCGAAGGTATTCTAGAAAAATTAAGCGTAATAGTCGTTCACCTACTGATAAATGTACTTCTATGCCCCAAACTATGTGTGCATCACAGATGCCAAATTCAGTTCCTGAGAACCATAATATACAACGCAGTAAAGATGTTAAAAGTTTAATTAACAACAATGAAAATAACACAAAATCAATGGCAACTTTACTGTGTGCGCTAATGACAATCAAAAATGTTCTTCTTTTACAAACAGCTTATTAGAATCCTTAAATAAGACATTGCAAAATATGACAACCGTTGCGTCTTCGTCACATTCTAAACAAAAATTTAGTAGCCTAAACCTTGTACCAGAGTTTGACCCAAATGTAAAACATCAAACCATAGTAAACTGGCTGAATAAAGTGAAAGAATGTGCTGAGATTTACGGTTGGAATAAGTCAAAGTCAAACTATTCTTTATTCAAGTAAGCTTATTAATAAGCATTTTCAAATCGTCTGACATTATCAAGAGAGAAAAAAAAATCTACTACTGGTTCAAACACAGAACAGAAAAAAACATGTTTTTATTATTCCGTGGGTTCAAACCCTACCTACGCCGTTCCTGAGAAGAACCAGTAAGAAACTCAGGTGGACTTATTTTTTCAAAACAGTATAATAATACATCTTATTAAAATAACATGCATTAAAGAATGTATTACATAAAAAAAAGATTATTATAGACATTTTTATAAAAGAGAGAAATAAATAAAGGATCATAATATTAAACAAAAATAATTATTATTGTACAAGTTCACAATATTATTAAGTATCTATATCTATACTACTAGAGATGTAAAGGTCCTCTAGTTGTCAGAATAAAGATAAATTAAGATTTAGAGATGTAAAAGGTCTCTAATCGTCATGATTTTAACAATAATATTAAAATAGAAAATTAACAATTTAGTGACAATCACAAAACAACTATTCTTATATAAAAGACAACAGCCAATACCTATTTAAACATGACCTCACAGTAAAATAAACTCGAATATTAAATTAAACTAGAGATGTATACCTACTCTCTAATTTCAATAATACATAATTTTGGAGATGTAAAGTGTCCCCAATGTCAGTTAATATATAATAATAATAATGATTTGGAGGTGTAAAAAAATCTCCGAATGTCAATAAAAAGTAAATAAAAAGGTGTATGAAACATGTCATGTAATGTTTCATGTCAGAAGACAGTTAAACTAACAATCTTGTAAACTAGTGCTACAGAATACATAATTATTATGTATCCAATAAGTCAAAATTTTGCTATATAAGCAGATAAATGGGCTCCATGACGAAATGAATATTAAATGTGGAGATGTAAAAGGTCTCCACGGTCAAAGAAATTAGATGCTAAGAATAATAAATAAAATTAATAATTTTGGAGGTGTAAAGGCTCTCCAAACGTCAAAAAAAATAATAATAAAGAGGCTGTTAAGCTAACAGTCTTATAAGCTAAGTCTACAAAATACATAACTAATATGTATTCAAGTCAATGTCATGTAAATCTAAGACAGCTCTTGAGACTGAAGACACGGCCATGGTTCCTCGTCATTCAAGTAATCGTCAACTTTATAATAACCCTTTTTGAGAAGACCATTTTTGATGTACATTTTGAATGAATTATAGGGCAGTTCCCATGCCTCTAAGGGTACTTTGTTGAAAAAGGTAACACAGTTTCCAACAAACGACTTTTTTACTTACGACTTTTTTTTAGACGAAACTTGGTAACCAATAACTTATGCTTGTTCCGTGTATTGCGGCTGTGAATGTCAGAAAGCTTTTTAAAGGATGTAATATTCTTATGTGTGTACATTATCACATCCAGTATGTATTATGAAGCCACTGTGAGAATGTCTATTTCCTTAAATCGTTCTCTCAGTGAGTTGCGAGAGCTCATATTGTAAATGGATCGAGTAGCTCTCTTCTGAAGAATGAATATGGTGTCCAAATCTGCTGCTTTGCCCCAAACCAGTATGCCATAAGACATAATCATACGTGGGATAACTCGGGGCATTTATACGAAAGTGATGTAGCAAAATATTTAATCGACTAAAAATATATCGATGTTACTGTAAATAACAACATCAAAATGTTAATCGGTATAAATAAATATTAGGTACTTACTCCTCAATTAAAATAAAAAAAAAATAATTTAAACATGTATTTACGCGTTTATTTTAAAATAGTTTTCAAAATATACAATAAATATTAAAATTTCAATATTTAAATTGTATTTTGATTAAAATGACATCTATTCTGCATAGTTTTACTATCTGAAGGGGCCCGATATCAGACATGACATCGAACCTCTGTACTGTACCTAATCGAGAATGTTCAATAAGCACATATTTTATTATAATTATATCGACATCTTTTGTATCGATATCAAATCCCTATAACTTGCCCCAGTTATCCCAGGTATGGACATAATACTGTGAAAGTAACTAAAGTAAACTGAGGCGAGCTGTCTCCATGTCAGTGAACTGACGGATTCTTCTAACTGCATACGCGGCAGAGCTCAGCTTTTTGCCAGGGTAGATATGTGAGGAGCCCATTGCAGATTGCTGTCCAAGGTAAGGCCCAGAAAAAGTGCATTATCAACAAGGTCTAGCTTATCGCCATTTAACGTGATAATAGTTTCAGACTTTCTTACATTTGGAAGCGAGAATCTGACACATTTGGTTTTCTTCGCATTAAGAAGTAAATTATTTGCTGTGAACCACTCTGATACCTCTTTCAAAGTTTCATTGACTTGTCTGTAGTCAATTTGTTTTCTGTGACTGTTGTGTTTGTTTCTGTGGTTTAATAGTCAAGAAACTGCACATTACGTTCTTCCAAAGCTTACCGGTACTGCAAAGAGATGGTATGAAGGACAACCAACTATTTTACATTCATGGGAAATTTGGGAAGAGAAATTAAAGAGAAAAAAAAAGCTTTTCCGTACAATGAAAATTACGGGCATTTAATAAATGAAATGATGAATATAACGGCTAAGTTTGGGAACAATTTGGAGGATTATTTTCATGAAAAATTAAATGCCCTTAATCGTTGTCTTATTTTAGATAGAAATGCCGTTGATTGCATTGTGTATGGAATAGAGGACAGATCAGTGAGATATGGATGTGAAGTCAGCGGTTACCGCTACAAGCTGTTAGGCTACCTTAAAACTGCAAAACATGGGCGAAACAACAATTTAAATAAACGTAATTTTATTAAAGAAAATACCGAGAATCGTCAATATGATTTAGCTGGATATAAAACAAAATGTTATAACTGTGATGAAGTGGGCCATACTGTACAATTCTGTAAAAAGCCTTAAATAAAACGTCAGAAATGTTTTCGGTATGGGTATGATAATTCGAATTGTACATTAGACATCTTAAAGAAACTTTAATATACGAATACGTAGTACGTGAAGTAATACATCAATCCGCTTGCCCAGCGTGGCGATTATGGGTATTTACCTCCTAATGCGCCTATACGCATAGTTAATAGGAGAGGCCTACGTCCAGCAGTGGAATATCATAGGCTGATGATGATGATGATGATGATGACGATGATGATGATGATGAAAGTAAATACATATAAGTATTTGGAAATTGATAAAGTTATTAAATATGTATATATTAGCTTAATATACCTATAATGTGACGTCAGTTATTTATATGAAAACTATAACAAATTTTTGGACATCTGTAGTATATTATTATATATTCGAAATTTACATTGTATATTCAAAAAGTGAAAAATATGGGCATGCCTTACTGTTGGATGCCTTCAGGTTCCGAACAGTTCCTAAATAAACATAAATTTTATAACGATATAATTTTTCTATCCATGTTCAGGCACGACCATTAGAGATGTGTACGTGTAGATATCCTTGTATTTATTCAGGCACGGCCATCATAGATGTGTACGTGTAGATATCCTTGTATTTATTCAGGCACGACCATTAGGGATGTGTACGTGTAGATTTCCTTGTATTTATTCAGGCACGACCATTAGATATGTGTACGTGTAGATATCCTTGTATTTATTCAGGCACGGCCATAAGAGATGTGTACGTGTAGATATCCTTGTATTTATTCAGGCACGACCATCAGAGATGTGTACGTGTAGATTTCCTTGTATTTATTCAAGCACGACCGTTAGAGATGTGTACGTGTAGATATCCTTGTATTTATTCAGGCACGGCCATCAGAGATGTGTACGTGTAGATATCCTTGTATTTATTCAGGCACGACCATTAGAGATGTGTACGTGTAGATATCCTTGTATTTATTCAGGCACGGCCATCAGAGATGTGTACGTGTAGATATCCTTGTATTTATTCAGGCACGACCATTAGAGATGTGTACGTGTAGATATCCTTGTATTTATTCAGGCATGGCCATCAGAGATGTGTACGTGTAGATATCCTTGTATTTATTCAGGCACGACCATTAGAGATGTGTACGTGTAGATATCCTTGTATTTATTCAGGCACGACCATTAGAGATGTGTACGTGTAGATATCCTTGTATTTATTCAGGCACGGCCATCAGAGATGTGTACGTGTAGATATCCTTGTATTTATTCAGGCACGGCCGTCAGAGATGTGTACGTGTAGATATCTTTGTATTTATTCAGGCACGGCCATCAGAGACGCGTACGTGTACATTACCAGACACGGCCATCAGAAATGTGTACGTGTAGATATTCTTGTGTTTATTCAGGCACGACCGTGAGAGATGCGTACGGGAATATTTTGTTTATTACTAGGCACGGCTATCAGGAATATTGTGTACGTGTAGAAATCTATGTATTTATGCAGCCACGACCGTCTGAGACGCGTACGTGTATATATGTGTATATTCCTAAGCAGAGTTGTTGTGTACGAGTAGAAATTTATGTATTCATGTAGACACGACCGTCAGAGACGCGTAGGTACGTGTATATTTGTGTATATTACTTGGCACGGCTATCAGAATTGTTGTGTAAGTGTAGAAATTTATATATTCATGCAAGCACAACCGTCAGAGACGCGTACGTGTATATTTTTATATGTTACTAGGCACGGCTAATAGATATGTGTACGTGTAGAAGTTTATGTATTCTTTTATGTACGACCGTCAGAGACATGTGCGTGCATGTTTAAGTAAATTATAGAAAATAAAAATAGATTATAAGATAACCACAACTGTAAAATTTAAATTTTAAGCCTATCACGAGGACGCGATAATTTTATCAGGATGGGCGAACTGTAAGACTTCAGCCTAAAACATTAATAACTAGTTGATAAAATTAGTTGGTTGAAGTTCTTAATATATAGGTTTCATTAAATTTTGTAAGTAAAATAGCTATATCAATTCATATTTTGTTTTGTAGTTGCGACTAAACCATTATTAACACTGGATTATTTACAAGGTTAAAGCAACTTTAACACGCTTAGTCTAGGGATTCCATTTGAAAGCAAAATTGAAAATACCATGGTCTAGGGTAATGAAGACTGTTTAAAAAAAAAAGAGGAATATTATAAATAACCTTTGACCAATTCATTTTAAATTAATGTATTGTTATATATAATATTCCATATCATTTTAATATGTATAAAACTTAATTAATATTTTAAGTTTATAATTTATATTTTATTGTAGCGAGAAATGTTGGTAACTAACCTTTGTGTAGGTTACAGATTTTGCGCATTGGCGCCAATTTCAATGTTTAAAAAAAGTAGTAGATATAGATTGTCTTTTGTTTGTTCTGTTGTTGGTCGTGAATTGTGATTGAGAATATTGAGATGTATCGATACATAAGTTAAGATAATAAAATAATTATTGTTAAAGTTACTGGGCATTTCATTAGTCTATTTCACTTACGACACCCGCAGGAGGAGTTGAGGTGGTGACATATGTAATCCTGACATTCCTGTTGCTGTCACTAACCGGGAATATAGGAGACATTTATGAATAAGGGGGTGGGTCAAAATTCCTTTCGTTGGCTTGTTTCATACCACTCTGTCACGCTTTTAGTTGCTGTTTTGACTCAGTATATAAAAAAAATCCGGTGCACTTGTATTTCTCTTTCACGCTAGATTTTAATCCATACATCAAAAAATTTAAATAAAACATCATCTCATACAAATATCACAACCTGTGTCACGTTTTTTAGGGACAGAAAATAAGACAACGAAATGAATTTTGACTCGGGTAACACGGTATGCAAATTCCGCTCTTTATAATAGTAATCAATACGATGGTTGTCAATACGATACTAATGTGATTCTTCATTCTTATTGTGTGTAACTCGGGATAAAGGCGTGTTCGCACGCGCGGCGGGGGGCTAGCTAAATTGCGAGGGTGTGTAATCTGCCTTATGACACGGATTTATAATATAGAGCATGGATGTGGTAATTGAACGGAAATAATTTCTGAACATTTAGCAAACCTAGAACTAGAAAAAAGTAGTATTTAACTCAAATATTTTTTGCTAAGGGTACATTCGTAATTTACAAAATTCGTACATCTTGAATAAGGTAACAGTGATATAACAATATTTTCGTAACTAGTGCGGTAAAGTATACTTTGCACACGCTTCGCGGGCTCAGGCACTTGCTATGAAAAAAGTCGTTCGATACACAGTAAAAACTTCTTTTTAACTCGGGTGATTGTCGCCCTCGTTTCACTTGGGCTCCACCTTTCACCCTCGTCGAAAAAAAAATGTTTTGCACTTGTATCGAAATGTACTATTTCATATTTGTTATAACAGGTTCTCTTATTTATCGCCTAAAATTATATGGCCGAATATCACTTCCCAACTCACGTTTCGCGAAATTTTACTTCGCCGAATGTTCATTTCCCAACTTATTAAAATGTTTTTTTTATTTGCCAACCTCACAGTTACCAACTTAACATTTGGCCCGTGTTTTACAAAGCAAATGTTCAAAATGCCAACATTCATGTGGCCGAATGTTTTACTTGACGTAATTATACACTTCGTTGTTTATTGTTTACCAAATGTTTCATTACGTACAATTACGTTTAGCAAATATGTAATATGATTTGTGCAACTATTAATAGAATACGCCAATGAAAATGGAATCGATCTTGTACCTAAATATGCGTATTGGATTTCGAAAAAGCTGCGATACCGAGTCTTCTATCAACTTTTGAGGGAATTTATTTACAAGGATGCCATTTTCACTTGGGGCAAATTTTATACCATTTTTTGAAATGCTTCCTTTTTCTATTTTTTTTATTATTTTCTTATACAGTATGAATACTAGCATATTTTTTTTCGGGACGAAAAAAAAATAACCTCCAAGGTCAGGCGGGAGCTCGCTACGCTTCGCTCCCGCCTGACCTTCTAACCTAACCCGGCCAAGTCGGATCTGCACTGGAAGGCTTTGCTCACTCGCTTCGCTCGCTCGCTCATTTTTTCCTTCTGGTTAACCATATAAATAATAGTGAAAATTGTTTTTTTTTGTTGTGTTTTTCAATATTTGCCAAAAAAAGAATTAAGTACGGGTAGGCTTCTTTGTAACTTGCCAAATGTATTAAAAGGCAACTGTTGCATCAGCGAAACGTTATTCGTCCATGAGTTGTTCGATCAAGTGAACCATTTGACAAATGATAATTACGCCAAAAGTTTAGTTGCGTTATAATAATCTGCTTTACAATAATTCTGCCAAGTGAAACGTTGTCATACAAAAATTTGGCAATCGTTAGTTGTCAAAGTAAAAGTTCGGCGAAACGTTGGTTGGCAAATGAAAATCGGCCAAAAAAAATTCGGCGAAAAGGCAGAACACCGTTATAACATCATACTTACTATGAAATGTATCGTTTCTAAAATCCTAAAAGTAAAAGCAAAGCATTCAAATACATATCCAAATAAGACGACAAAAGTGACAAAAAAAACTATCATTCCCTGAAATATCTTTATTTGAACTGATATATATTTATAAATATATAAATTGAAAAATTAAATGTCAATGTGTAAAATGTGAAATTCATATCAGGGTCAAAATTCTTTTAATTGTCTTATTTTGTGTCGCTAAAAAACGTGACACAGTGGTGATTTTTGTATAAGATGATGTTTTGTTTTCAATTTCTGATGTATGGATTAAAATCTAGCGTGAAAAAGAAATACAAGTGCACCGGATTTTTTTTATATACTGAGTCGAAATGGAAACTAAAAGCGTGACAGAGTGGTATGAAACAAGACAACGAAAAGAATTTTGACCCATTATTATTGTAGATAAGGGCTAGAAAATTTGCCGTATCGACCGGTTGCGATCTATTATCACCAGGTATGATCATGGTGAAACGTCTAATCAGAATAAAAAAAAAGTTGACACCGCATCCATCTCTTCATAGCTCCCGTCCCTATTAAGCCCTATTAGTATAAGCTAATAGGGTTACACAAATCAGTGGTTCTCGTGGGACGGGCGAGTCCATTGTGACAGTTGTGGGTGAGTCCATTGTGATTAACTGTGAAAACAAACATTTTTTTTTAATTTTGTGGTCGTTGAGCGGCCTACTTTTATCTATCATTTTTTTTTTCAAATCTATTTTAGCTGTGGTGTTAAATTAAAACAAGACCAAAGTACAAGACAACACGTCACGTCACGAGTTAGGAATATCTCTTTCCAAACTAGTGCGTTAACAGTGAAAAGTAAACTTTGCGCACGCTTCATCTCTTTTTAAGGCACTTGTTATGAAAACAGTCGTTCGATACACGTGTAAAAACATCTTTTTAATTTTAACTCAGGTGATTGTCGCCCTCGTTTCACTCGGGCTCCAACTTTCACCCTGGTCGAAAAAAAATGTTTTGCACTTGCATCGAAATGTACTATTTCATCACACTTGCTGTGTAAGCGCGCCATTGCTTACGCGCGTAGCGGGAGTAATAGAAAAGTGATATTCCCTAGGGAGTAATAGAAATGTCAGTACGTCATTTAATAATAGTATGTCTTAAAACTTATTTTTTTGTCGGCAAGTGTGATGAAAAACATTGTATGCATCACGGTAGGTAAGCGGACTACTAACTCGAGTCATAAAAGCCCTCCGCCTAACGGCGTCGGGCTTCTAACACTCACGTTAGTAATTCCGTACTTACCTCCCTTGATGCACAATGTACTATTACGCACTTGTAGGTATCGATATCGACCCGACAAGAAATGAACCACTTCTCGCACAAGTGCGTAAAACAAGCACCATCTTTACTGACAATAGTACATTACGACCCAAGTGCGAAAAACATGAAATTCGAAACGAGTGGCGATGTTTTAAAACACGACCGATAGGGAGTGTTTTAAATCGACACGAGTTTCGAACGACGTTTTTTAGTGCAGATCCTCCGAAGTTTTGGACCTGACGTAAAAATTAAATGACACAGTTCTCGCACTAGAGCCTAAAAGGCACCATCTGTACTAAAAAGGTATATTACAATTATCATAATTTTACGCAACTGTATTTTAATAAAATACAAATACTAGTGCATTATAATAAATCAAACTGTCACCTCTTCAAATGACAACTCATTTTAAAAGCTCATATATTTTTTTAAAGTCTAAGAACCTATTAACTCTCTATTCAATATAGATTAAAAACTACTTACAACCAAAACGACACATATCCGTCCTAACTCTTAAGCTACAAACCATTTCGCAATTTTTGCAACAATTTGCTCAAATAGGGTAAGGGTAGGCAAATAGGGTAACGAGGGACGCGTGGACATTCCGCGCCAATGGATGGGAACCCTATTTTCCCCTTATCCAGTTCAGTGGTTCGAGTTGCATCGAAATTGGTTTAGCATTAACACCCTTTGTGAGAAGATAATCATGAAGTTAAATGTTACAATTTGTCTTCATATTAGTATTGTTTTTTAGGGTTCCGTAGCCAAAATGACAAAAACGGAACCCTTATAGATTCGTCATGTCCGTCTGTCACAGCCGATTTACTCAAAAACTATAAATGCTACAGTAATGAAATTTGGTAAGAATATGTATTGTATGAACCGCTACATAATTATGATACTATATTGTAAAAACAATAATTGGGGTGGGGGCCCATACATGTAACTGAAGGGTAGAATTTTTTTTCGTTATACATAGACGTGTGTGCTATTAATAGAAAGATCTTTAAAAATGATATGAAGGTTTCTTAAACATATTTTTATTTAAGCGAACCATTTTCGAGATATCGGCTCTGAAAGTCGAAACAAGTGCCCCCCCCCCTCTATTTTGAACAATTTTTCCCCCTCTATTTTTCCCGGTATAAAATTCTAAAAAAAAACTATAATTGTTATGCATAGTAGTAAACTCTTTCAACTATTTTTTATTACGTAAATTACAATAGTTTGTTGTAGTGTGGATTATAATGATTCACACTATGATTATCGTAATATCAATCAGCAGTAGAATAAAAAAAATCAAATATGGCTGAATTTCCACAGCATTTGACGTCTTTGACACATATCGTGAAACTCGTTCGCAGATATGTTTTTACGTTAATACTAATAAATATCAATAATTTTAACAAGAAATGTATCTGATCTGAAGGTATAAGGGCGGATTTTTATTTTGTTGTAGTTTTTCGAATTTTCCAAATCTGGACATGTTCATATTTTTCCTATTCAAAATCGCGAGCTCTTTCGATCCTCATTAGCAGAAAAAAGTGTCCCGAGAATTCCATTCATTTTTTTTGTCTTCAACTGAGTCGAAAAAAGTGTAAAAGTGTAGTGTGTAATAATTTGGCGAATAAAATGACATGTAATAAATAGAGTAGTAATAAGAATAAAAATAATATAATTTATGTAAAAAAAAAATTGTATGCCTATTGGCGAAACATAGCAGGACAATATTGTATGCTACCACCGATATACCTACCTATGTTCTACAAATAAAGATTTTGATTTGATTTGATTTGTATGAAAAATAGTAACTCAATGGATTTTTTTGGGAAACTTTTTTATTTCTTTTAGGATCGAAAGAGCTCGCGATTCTGAGTAGAAAAAATGTAAAAAAGTCCAAATTTGGAAAATTTTGAAAAACGACAACATAATAAAAATGGTTTAAGGTTAAAGGTTTTAAGTTGGTGATAAAACCAAGATTGTGTTCTAAAACTGCGTTATTATGAAATAATTCAAGTTTATAATTGGATTTTTTGTTTTCTACAGATGTACGGTATCTACGCATATGCAGAGACCTACGTCCAGCAGTGGACTGAGATAGGCTGACATCTTTATGACAAAGAAGCACAGAAGCCCGTTTCGTAAAAGCTTGTAACTTGTAATACAAGTGGAAGTCTCTTTTTAACATTATTTACAAGGTAAGGACTTCCGCTTGTATTACAAGTTACAAGCTTTCGAGAAATAGGCCCCAGCGGCCCTACCGCGAAAAACAAAATTCGGTAATTTCAGAGGATTTGTCTCTCTCACTCTAATAATGACGCCTTCGTTTAAGTGACAGAGAAAAATCCTCGAAATTTACGAATTTCGATTTTCGCGGTAGTAGGCCTGCTCTCCTGATTTTAAGTGGCGTCTCCCAAAAATATAAAAAAAAAATGTGAATATCAAGGCTCATAGAATTAAAGAAAAAATAATTAGAAGATAATCGGTGCGAAAGCGGTGGTGGCTCAGTGGTTTAGACGTTTGACTTTCAATCCGGAGGTCGTGGGTTCAAATCCTGGCTCGTACCAATGCGTTTTTCCGAAACTAATGTACGGAATATGATATTTACCAATAGCTTTCGGTGAAGGAAAACATCTTGAGGAAACCTGCATACCTACAACCGTGAAGAAATTCAAAGGTGTATGTGAAGTTCCCAACCCGCTTAGGGCCAGCGTGGGGACTATAGCCCAATCCCTCTCATAAATGAGAGGAGAGCAGGCCCAGCAGTGGGACATTAAATAGTCTTAAATATTATTATTTTTTAGAACATAATCGGCCCAGCCGTTTTTGAAAAACTACAGAATCCTACAGTGGTGCATAGCCCGACAACACACAATGATAGATGTCATTCATTTCATTCATTCCATTCGTGCCTGCTTTGGTGAATTTACCTGTAATGACCCAATACTAAATAGACGCGGTATGTAGAACTATGTAGGTGCCGGAAATCTCACACTGCAGGATATCGGCAGATCTAAAAAATAGTTTAATTAAATCTAGGTCCGTACATTCTAGGGCCTCAGGTTTTTGCAGGGCTTTAAAAATAAAACCTGCGCGGCGGGCACTTTGATCACAAAGATTAATATGTGTAGATGAGACAGTTTCTATTTTAACTTTGTATTGTACGTATCATATCCCGCCCATTTTTTTCCGCAACTCGACATCAAACGTGCCTATTTTGCGTGGTCCCAACGCTGGCCCAGTACTTGTTGGGGACTTCACATACACCCTTGAATTTCTTCGCAGGTGTATGCAGGTTTCCTCACGATGTTTTCCTTCACCGTAAAGCACTTGTGAATATCAAATGATATTTCATACATAAGTTTTTTAAACACGGCAGTACCGTTGGGTACGTGCCGATATATATTATATATTATTTATATTTTAACTACAAACGGGTCTGAATCGCGTACACATTCGTTTAATATTACCCTGACGTTTCGGGCATGACGTCATAGCATTATGTCGTTGAAATATAAATGATAATAGTGGATGCAGTTTTTTTGTATTCGTGGCTTATTTTCAGTAAAATTGTATTTGTTTTTAGCACTCTAATAAAAGATCAAGAAGATCTGCCGGGAAACCACCGACAAGATGGTCCGACGACATCTGCCGAACAACAAAGCAGTGGATGCGACTAGCACAGGACCGACGAAAGTGGCGTACTAAAGAAGAGGCCTATACTATACCCAGCAGTGGGTGGACACGGGCTGAATAGACTCGATATATTGATTTAAACTTTCACGATCACGTCATGCCCGAAACGTCAGGATATAATTAAACGTAAGATTACGCGATTAAGACCCGTTTGTTTTTAAAATATGAATAGACTAGACTCTAATAAAAATCTTCATAATTAGAAGTACCCGACTGACTGGGTGGCTGAATGGTGTCAGGCATCAGCCCTGAAAGCAGGACATTGGTTGGAATCCTACATTGGTCAACTTTTACTTGCTTTTGCTCGCCAGGATTTTAACGCGTAGCCTCCAGCTTCATAGGCAGGGTTACTGTCACTACAAACTTGGCTACGGAGGCTGACGAATACGTATTCAGGCACACTTGGCAAACTATTTGAGAAATGGTACTTTGCAGATTTTTTCCATGTACCTATCAAACTATAGAATTATAACTAACGTGAGACTCAAAAACATATTAAAATATTATCGAACCAGGTTACTCACGTATTTAAGTCAATGATTGCTCGACATGTATCGACTCATTAAGATGGTCCTCGTCCGGAGCACCCTCGGTCAAACCCCGACTCGTACGCGGATAACATGAGTAACCCAGTTTGATCACATTTTAATACCGATCAAATTGTCGATCTCTCTGTCCGTTCTACATCCCACATCTTTGCCCGGCACCAACTATGCGCGCACCTCAACTCACGCGCAATTTTTTATCCCCTCTCTCCTTCTTTCAGCCCTCTCCCTCGCACCAAACGTACCGCGCGAGCCTTTTTACAACGCTACATTAAAAATATCTTACGTTTCATTTCAAAATTGTATAAAATTGAACCTAAAACGCAGAGGCAATGGGTTCAAATTAGGTGAAAAATAACGAGTGGTTGTTGCGTTTAGATATTAATTGAAGGTTTTTGTGAAATGTCGTGTCTGAAGTTTTTCGCATACGTAGCTGACTTTTATCAATCAATGCTTGGTACAGACAGCTTTATCTTATTAAAATTGTAACGTGTTTTGATTGGTTACTTTGTAAATAATTGATTTGGATAGTGTCATGTACAGTTTGCTTCAAAAATAATATTATAGGTAATTCTTTGAAATTGACGTTTTTAGCCATAGACTTTAGTCATAATTTTCTATAAATTGAAGTATTTTTCATAGATTTACCTATAATATTCGGGCTTTATTACTTAAATATAAAGTCAGCCTCCGTAGCCTAATTGGTAGTGACCCTACCTATGAAGCTGGTTCCGGGTTTAAATCCTGGCGAGGGCATTATTTGTGTATTTTGCCAAAAAATGTGTTTCTTAATCGTGGCTGTGTATTATGTATCTATCTATCATACATATCGTCGCTTGGTACCCACAGCACAAGCCTTAATTTAGATTACCATGGGACTAGGTCAATTTGTGAAAGATGTCCCAAGATATTTAATTTTGACAAAATATTTATTTTCTAAACTACAATTTATGTACACAGATTAAATGTAACTAATCTTCTTAACCTAACCTATATCTAAGATTGGCCCTTGTGGCATTGTACCGAGGATGCTGGCGGCATTTCCTCGCTGTATCGCAATACATGCATTGTGCGAGGAAGTCGCCAGCTCTTCGGTCTTTAGTTACGCCAACCACACGTTTCGCGATCTGAGCAAACAAGCAGATATTTAATTGTTTATTATTTATTTTAATAGGCTGACATTGTTATTATGTAGATATTTAAAGACATCGAAATCAAACTAATATTACAATAGTTGAGAGCTATGGATGGATAGTTTTACGATACACCAAATTGCAATAAATTTAATTTATCATCATCAACAGCCTATGATAGTCCACTGCTGAACGTAGGCTTCTCCTATTAACTATGCGTATAGACGCATTAGGAGGTAAATGCCCATAATCGTCACGCTGGGCAAGCGGATTGGCGATCGCAGTAATGTGTCCACTATGATGACGCTGCTGCCTATCATCAGTCTTTTATCAAATAGTGGTCAGTGGCACTTTAATCCCTTAGTCGACTCTTACGACACCCGCAGGAGGAGTTGGGGTGATGACAAATGTATTCTTTCTGCCGTCCACACGGCAATTTAAATTATATTCCATATTAATAATCACACATTTTTATATACAAACTACCCCAACCCCAAAACCGTCTTGATTGGTGTACTGTACGGGGGTACGGGGGTACGGGGGTACAGTACAGGGTACAATGGTCTGTAATCAGCGGCCAAAGGGAGAAGTCAAGCGTGACAGGCATAGACGCGTAAGTCGGGAATTCGTTAAAATGCGGCAGAATTCGGGATAGTGAAAATATTTTTTTTTATCTTTATTAACTAATGCGGGCGTCCGTGCACCATTACGTAGAATGTGCCAAAGCTACAACACATACCTTGTCTCGGCTGACATTTTCCATGATAGTCGTGCAAACTTCAAGTCCAAAGTTGAAGACCTACTTTCATAGATGTGAACTCATGTAATATTAGTACTGATGTAAGTTTAAGTATTAAAAATTATCTGTATTTGTATTTGTATATTACCGGTGAATAGGAAATTAGTAATAAGTAATTTAGTATTAGTAATGCCTTACAATAGTGTGATGTAATACCTATTCGTGTTCCAACTGATCCGATGACAATGTCACTTGCAGAAAACTTGTAATAAATCCAAGTGGGATTGTCTAAGGACACAGGTGGTACATACTGTATAAATAATAATAATAATAATAATAATAATTGCCGGCGGCACCCTAGGTTAGGTTTTTATAATGTGTTTATATTTTATATTGTTTTTGTATGTTGTATTGTATTTTACTTTTATAACCATATTATAACAACCTAGCCTAAGAAAATATTTAAATAAAGGAGATAATAATAAAACTATGAAAACGGATAAACTCGCGTATATTAACTAATTTTAACTTCATTCCGACGTTTCGAACACTTTACAGGGTTCGTGGTCTGCGGATGACTGACATATTATCCGTTTTCATAGTTTTATTTCATGAGTAATCCTCGCGGTAACCGAAGAAAATATTAAAATAAAGAGCTTTATAAGTTTATAACCCAACTCTTTCCATGGGTGTCGTAAGAGTTTACTAAGGGATAAACATATAAGTGTCACTAACCATTTATTTTATCGAATATTGATGGCGAGGAGCAGCGTCATACATAATAGTGGACACACTACTGCGATCGCCAATCCGCTTGCCCAGCGTGGCGATTATAGGCATTTACCTCCTAATGTATCCATACGCATAGGCTAAGGGGAGGCCGTTGTCCAGCAGTGGGCTGATATAGGATGATGTATGGATGGATGGGCTTAAAAAATAAAGATAACTAACGAGATTCCCAAGGATTCGAACCCAGTATTTATGAAGAAGTAACTGACATGTAGGTAACTGTTTCGTGTTTAAATTGTCATCCCGCTCGTACTCGCGTATTGGTGCGAGTGAGCCAGATAGAAAGTAAGTCTCCTCCGTAGCCTAGTTGGTAGTGACCGTGCCTACGAAGCTGGAGATTCTGATTTCGAATCCCGGCGAGGGCATTATTTGTGTATTAATTTATCACAAATATTTGTTCCTTGGTCGTGGCTGTGTATGTATTTAAGTACTTATGTATTTAAGTACTTATGTATCTATCTATATATATATCGTCGCCTGGTAACCACATCACAAGCCTTAATTGAGCTTACTATGGGACTAGATCGATTAGTGTAAGATGTCCTTAAATATTTATTTATTTAGGTATGCGTTAATAATGCAGCGGCAGTTCATGGTACGGCTATAGTACTTAACTAAAGCATTCACTGAAAAATATCATTTCCTCAGTTATATTCCTCTGCCGTGCCGTAACGAGGTTCTTCATAGCTAATTTGCTTGTATTATATTTGCAAAAGCTCGGAAAATGAGAGATACTGTATTTTTGGATTATTATGAGCAGATCTTGACCTATTTCCATATAGAAAATAAATACATTTTATTTGAAACATCAAGTCACCTAACGTCTGAAATTGTGGACCATAGTAACATTTGTTTATTTCAAAAAACACAAGAAAAAAGTATGTATGCATATATGTAAATTCTTTATTGTAGGTACACAAAACACAGGCAAAAATACAGATTTATACAAACATTTTACAGGTACAAAAGGCGAACTTATCCATGTAAGGGATCTCTTCCAGTTAATCTTTGAGCAAAGGAGTCGTCTATATGAAGCAAAAGATAGACAGACATACCGTGTACAGTGGAGAATATATTTGAGTAATACCAAAAACTTAACTGTTAATATACCAACAAGTGACACAGTAAATAGTATGAACACAGTAATGATAAATTATGAATAAAAAATTAGCCCCAGGTCTTGCTGGGGAGGTAGAGTGCCCAGAAGGCTGGCAGCATTGCCGCGCTGGACTGCTATGCTGAGTCTTTGCGCGAAATACTGGCCAGCCCTCTGGTCACCCGACGCCTCTATAAGGCGCTTGGAAATGTCCTTATAGAGGCGACGCGCACTTGGCCCCCACGGCCCCAAAGTTTCAACCCCAAACGCCGCCTCAACGTCTTTTATTATATATTTATAGACAATTTATAAATAAATAAATATTTTGGGACATCTTACACAAATCGACCTAGTCCCATCGTAAGCTCAATTAAGGCTTGTGATGTGGGTACTAGGCGACGATATTATATAATAGATAGATACATACCTATAGATACTTAAATACATAGACAGCCATAACCAAGTAACAAATATTTGTGATAAATAAATACACGAATAATGCCCTCGCCAGGATTCGAAATCGGAACCTCGAGCTTCGTAGGCAGGATGACTACCAAATAGGCTACGGAGGCCAACAAAAATGAGAAACTCATTAGATTTTGTCGATATATCATCAAGCCTAGCCAAAATACGATTATGCAAATGTATACGATAAGCGATGAGTATCTAATACATGTATAAGAATGACATATTCGAACGAAAAGTCACGTGACCTTTTCTATACAGGGTGTTCCACGAGCCACTGAAAACCTTGAACGGGGTGATTTGGTAGGTTAAACTGAATATCTTTTACTATGGAGCTAACCCAGAAATTTAAAAAAAAAATTGCCTTATTCATTTAAAATGTCGTGATCAATCGGTCAAAATGTATGAAAAAGACAAATTTTTTTTTTAGATTTCGTGATTGACCCCATATTAAAAGTTGTTCAGTATAGCCTACTAAATCACCCCGTTCAAGGTTTTCAGTGGCTCGTGGAACACCCTGTATAACATGGTCACGTGACTTATCGCTTATCGTATACGATTACAGAATACCATCTTGTCTGCCAATGATGGGATCTTGGAAAAATCGGTTTAAGTCGGTTCTAATTTGGTGATAGTATTAATCAGTATACGATACTAAATAGCCTATAAACGGATTACCTAGGTACCACTATTTTTATTACAACCTGTATAAGGTTATGTCAGATTTCTTTTGTGGAATGATTATGGGTACATACTTCGCCAGTTTGACCACCCGTAGTGCCGTAACAACATAGCTGTACTACCCATTTACAGTCCTGCGTCCTTAAACAGCCGTAATGTGAAAAACTATAATAATTATACCATTCGTCAGTAGGATATAAAATAATGTAAATAAACATGGCTCACTTTGCACGGTATTTAACACATATCGTGAAACACGTACGCAAATAAATATTACCTATGCAATGTGCCCATGAGGAAGGGGAAAACATTCAACAGCTGATTTCTGACCTTCGAAGTTAAAAATGTCATATGAATTTTTCTGGATTCAGTCTATTTTAAGAGATAATATAATTTTTCTAAAAACCGTTTTAGACCGTTACGCTATGATAAACGCATTTTAGGAAACTATTTTGTCACCATGTTGTCTTACTCTTGTCACACTTAATTGACAGACATCAAATGAACAAAAATATCTTTTTAATTACCTAGCAAATGTAAAAAAAAACTTTAAAGTGCATTTTTTGCGATAGTTTGATTAATAAAATCTTTTTTCTATGTATTAGAGCATTCAACACATCAAAACAAACTAAAAAAAAAATTTTTTTTTGCTGATTTGACCAAAACTCATTTAACTTTTTTTTGCTTGTTTTAGTCTCAGGTATATGCTGCTAGAATTTTTCCCTTTCCTCGTGGGCACCTTGTATTTTTACTAAATATCAACACTTTCAACTAAAAACCTTGTAGGTTTAAGGTTTCGATCGTTGATACTAACACCAAGATTATGTTCTAAAAGTGCACTTAAGAAAATAATGCAAGTTTTTAGATTTGTTTACATTTTTTAGATTCTATCATTCTACTGGCGAAACATATGTCAATAGCCGATTCGTAACTTATTTCTTTTCAATTGTACTCCCATAAATAAACTCACCCCCACCAGAAGTTACAGCCCTTGAAATAAACAAACCTTGTATTCAAGATGTGTCCTAATCTATGTCAAACTGCTATCTATACTCATGATTGTTTTATTTAGGTTAACTGCAAAAAAATATGTACATAGTTAAAGAAAAACAAAATCAATTCATAATTTTTGTGTTACGGATTTCAATTTTGTGTACGACATACTTTTGCTTTTGGTAGTGAAAAAAGGTGACAAATACATTAACTAACTTACGTAACACAATTGTGTGACTTGTGTTTTAAATAAGGGCTTAAAAAAAATTCAGGACTTATTAACTATGTACGATTGTACGATTATATTGCAATCGAACCATTTGGGCCCTTATTTTATTTTGGGACCCTAAATAAGTGGCATAAAAATATGATAAATACTGACTCGGCATATAAAACATATATTCCCTGATCCTCCCTTGACTAAATTTTTAGAATCAGCTAACCATAATTCGTATTTTATTCTTGATTCATGTAGAAAGTGTCTGTGTGATAATCAGATATTGGACGTGTGGTGACGCCAGTAAGTATACATTTGTCACCACCCTAATTCTCCCCGTGAGTGTCGTAAGGGTCGATTATGCGATTCAAAAGTCATTTATTGAACATTGAAGATGGACAGCAGCGTCATCATAGTGGACACAAAGGTGTATCCGAGTTATCGACGCAAATAAATATTTACTTATTAACAGTAACTATCGCTTTTGGGTTTAAATCATCACAACGTGACAGAATTATTATCCACTGCGGAAGACAATAAAAGCCTAATCAGAATCCGAGCATTTTGGCTTCCTCAATAATGAAAAATACAAAAATTGCAGTCACCAATAAAGATCTTGAGGTACTACTTCGCTCTCAAATCTTATAATTAGTCCATTCAGACTCTACAGGTGTTGATTCTATCAAAAAGTACCTTGTTACTCTATTAACGAACGTATTGTACCAAAACCATTTAGCACTTAATAGGGTTTTGACGTCTTAATTTGTACGAATGGCATTCTTGCCGTCATAATAACGGCTTAACAAGCATTTGTTGATTTAATTTTAAATGCAGCAAACGTAATTACAATCAAGTGTGCGGCCAGTTGTACTGGTGGCGCCATCTAGTGGGCAGTAGCGGAAGTTTTCTGCTGGGAAATGGGTCTTTGTAATAATTGTATTGGAATTATGGTTATTTAATTGACACATGCATTATTGTTTATAGATTTCTATTTAGAATGTGAATAGATTATAGGCATTATAGGCATTATAATATTTAAGTTAATAGTATTTTCTTCAGTTACCTTACCGCGATGATTACCTACATAGGAAATAAAAGTATAGGTATGTAAACGGATTACATCGCGTATATTATTGTATCAATTAGATTTAATTACATCCCGACGTTTCGAACACTTTACAGGGTTCGTGGTCTACGGATGAGTCACAGTTTTATTTCATATTTAAGTTAGATTAATGAAATTAAGGTAAGGTTTTAATAGTCTTAGTCAAGATTTATATACAGATTGCATTTGTTTTTAGGTTACTATTTTTTTCATTTTAGTCTTATGTAGTTTTTGATAGTATTGTGTATAGTCCATTTCAAATACGAAGGACCGACTCGAAACTTTTGTCATTTAATTGGTCCACTACAAATTGGCACGTGTCGTACACCGATGTATGCAAAAAATATCATGCCACAAAACGGTCTAGCCGGGTATCTTTTGTTATCACATGTAGGGACACATATGTAATGAACAATATGCTGACATAGCAATCGAGGTGCCGGCCGCGAGGCGCGGGCAGCGTCAGTTAGCCCCCGCTTAGCGACTTGCCCGGTTCATTCCCAATTCTCAGTATCAAGGGACATAGTAGAATCACCATTTAAGTAAATTATTATTTTGTGTTATATTTTACCTTCTGATTTGACCTTGTGGAGTTGTGTTATAATAAACTATATTTTCTTACAATCAGTGACTTTAAATTAATATCCAATCAGTTTCATTAAATCCTACATTCAGTGATTATAAACCAGTAAACCTACAAGTGGTGACCCCGACAAAAGAACAATAGTGACTAGACGTTCAGTGTGTTAATATTCGGCTATAAATAGACATTTATTACCTTCGAACAATTTGGTTTCTTTTTACGGTTGTAGTTTCTGTGTTTGGGGGCAACTCAAATTGCGGGAGTGAACCGGGGGAGGACTTTAAAAAGACATTTGAAAATGTCAGACGGTGAAGCTGACGCGGCCGCCGCCGGGGCGCGCGAACGCCGGCCGTTGGCGGATGCGTCGGCTGCAGCGAGAGAGGAGCACACCAATAGGCAGCTGGACCTTGCTGCAGTCACCGTGGCATCAAGGTTGCCAGAGTTCTGGGCGGATCAGCCCAGGCATTGGTTCCTGCAAGTAGAGGCCATACTAAACCCACAGCATCTCAAGGATCAGGCGAGGTACGACCTTGTACTTGGGAAACTAACAAAGAGCGCGATAGGACAGATTACCGACTTGCTGCTAAACCCACCAGCGACAGGGAGATATGTTGCCCTTAAAGAAAAGCTGCTAGAGATTTATGAGGACTCTGCGAAGGCTCAGCTTCAGAAACTGCTCAGCGATATGGAGCTGGGAGAACAGAAACCATCGCATCTCCTTAGAAGGATGAGAGATTTGGCCAGAGGCAATGTTCCGGATCAAACACTATGCATACTATGGCAGAATCATTTACCCCAAACGGCAAGAGCAGCAGTTGCCGTTGCTGACACGCAGAACTTGGACAGCCTAGCTGCGATTGCGGATAAGGTGCTGGAAGCGGTGAGACCAACTCCTCATGTAGCGGAGGTGAAGTCGTCGACCTCACGGGGCGGAATAACATCCAGTCCGGAATTGGCTGCGGTATTGGCGGCCTTGGAGAAGCTCGACGGTAGGTTGTGCAGTCTGGAAGGTCAGTCTAGACGGTCGGATCGGTTCCGAAACAGGCAGAGAGGAAGATCAATCTCTAGGAATAGCACGCGACACCGTTCATCATCGCGAGGAAGGAGTGGCACCAGAAGAACGCCTGATAGCCCAGATTGGCTATGTACATATCATTACCGGTACAAGGAAAAGGCGCACCGATGCGTACCGCCATGTTCGTGGAAAACCGAGAGTTCGGGAAACTAGCAGAGGTACAAGAGCAGGCGGAAACTTGTACCGCTCCACCATCACACCGCCTGTGTATCACAGACTCCAACAGTGGTTTACGTTTTCTGATAGATACGGGAGCTGACATTAGCGTGATACCGGTTGGGAATAGGCTAGCAGTGAGTGAAAGTGGTTGTAACCTTTTTGCAGCTAACGGTACGGAAATTAAAACTTACGGTGTAAAGACTTTAGAACTAAATTTGAAATTAAGAAGAGTATTTAAGTGGACATTTGTTATTGCCGATGTAAAGCAACCAATAATAGGTGCAGATTTTTTAGTACACTATGGACTTTTGGTCGATTTACTATCTAAAAGACTGATAGATAGGTTGACAAGCTTAAGTGTAATAGGAGCAATGGAACATTGCGTAAATCCATCTATCAGAGTTGTAGATATAAATCATCCTTTTCGTGACTTACTAGGTAAATATCCCGATATTACTAAACCTGTTAATTTCAGAGAACCGCCTAGTCATGGGGTGGAACATCATATAGAGACTACAGGTCCACCGATATTTTCGAGAGCTCGACCACTTCCTCCGGATCGGTACAAAATTGTTAAAAAAGAGTTTAGACTGATGCAGGAAATGGGTATCTGCAGGCCTTCTAAGAGCCCTTGGGCAAGTCCATTGCACGTTGTTCCTAAAAAGAACGGCGAACTTCGCCCATGTGGAGACTATAGGCGATTAAATGAGGTCACGAAGGACGATAGATATCCAATTCCGCGCATACAGGATTTTACGTATATTCTAACAAAAAAAAAAGTATTTTCGACATTAGATATCAATAGAGCATATCATTTCATTCCAGTGGCAGAGCAAGACATAGAAAAAACTGCCATAATTACACCTTTTGGACTATGGGAATTTCCAAAGATGGGTTTCGGTCTAAAAAATGCAGCGCAGACGTTTCAAAGGTTTATGGACACCACAGTTTTCCAAAATTTAGATTTTATTTTTGTATACATTGATGATATTCTTATAGCCAGTGAGTCCGAGCAAGAACACGAGCGACACCTGCAGGCTGTGTTCGAGAGGTTAAATCGTTTTGGAATAACGATAAACGTACCAAAGTGCTGTTTTGGTAAGTCGAAGCTGAATTTCCTAGGGTTCGAGGTATCTGCGGAGGGCACACGACCATTGCCAGAAAAGGTGCAGGCGATAACAGATTTTCCGAGGCCTGAGACAGTGCAAGACTTGCGTCGTTTCCTAGGTATGATAAATTTTTATCGTGCTCATTTACCAGGTGCAGCATCATACCAGGCGAAGCTCAACGAATACCTACACAATAGTAAAAAACGGGATAAGACGAAGATTGAGTGGACAGCAGAATCGTTGGAGGCATTTGAGAAATGTAAGCAAGGCTTAAAAAACGCGGCTACATTGTCTCATCCTCACGTCAATGCACCCATAGCACTGATGTCAGACGCATCAGACTACGCAGTAGGCGCAGTACTTCAGGTTCAGGTAAAAGGCTCTTGGAAACCCCTAGGGTATTTTTCGAAAAAGTTAACAAGCGCTCAGCAGAAGTATAGTACCTACGACAGAGAACTATTAGGTATATTTCTCGGAGTTCGTTATTTCAGAAAGATGTTCGAGGGACAGCCTTTAATCATCTTTACAGACCATAAACCTCTAACCTACGCATTCAAGAACGGGGATAACAACAAGGAAACACCACGTAGGACAAGGCAGTTGTTATTTATAAGTGAATTTTCAACGGACATTAGGTATGTAGAAGGAAAAAATAACATCCCGGCAGATTGTTTATCGCGAGTTGAAACGGTAACTTGTCCCACAGCGTTAGATTACGAGGCACTTGCTGACGCGCAGGAACGTGACGAGTTCGTTTCCAATGAAGTAGCGAACACAAACAACGGATCACGTTTCAGAAAAGTTCACTTACCTACAGGAAATAAGGCAATCTATTGCGAAATAAATAATAGCAATATTAGACCTTATTTGCCCGTTGCCTTTAGGAAAGCTGCTTTCGATTCAGTGCATGGTTTAAGTCATCCAGGTATAAGGACCACCAGGAAGATGTTAGCAAACAGATTTTTTTGGCCAGGGATGAATCGAGATGCAGGCTTATGGGCGAAATGTTGTTTGCAGTGTCAGCGAGCTAAGGTAACTAGACACACCAGGTCTGAGTTAAATGAATATCAGAATGTCAACAGATTCGAGCACGTGAATGTGGACATAATAGGACCGCTACCAACCACTGCTGAAGGATACAGGTACTGTGTTACGATCGTAGACCGGAAAACACGATGGCCCGAAGCATTTCCCGTTAAAGAAATAACTGCGGAGAACGTGGCCAAAGTCATCTATGACGGTTGGATAAGCAGGTACGGTTGTCCAGTGAAGTTGACCAGTGACCAAGGCAGACAGTTCGAGAGTAGTTTGTTTGGTAATTTGTTAAAGATTCTAGGAATTCAGAGGTCAAGGTCTTCACCTTATCACCCACAGAGCAATGGGATGGTAGAGAGGTTTAATAAAGTGGTGAAAACTGCTTTAAAAGCAACCTTACAAGATAACTCGTGGATAGACCAGTTGTCATCAGTTTTACTGGGTCTTCGTGCAGCGCTGAGAAGCGACACTGGCGTCAGTGCTGCCGAGATGACGTTTGGTAGAAGCCTACGTCTTCCAGGTGATTTTTATGATTCTAGGGAGACAGAGTCGGGTGCCGATGATAGTTTAGTTGAGAAAATTCGTCGAACAATAGGTAAGTATAAACCCGCTTTAAAGTCTCATAGTAATACAAAGACATTTTTTGTACATCCCGATTTGAAGACGTGTACACAAGTATTTGTCCGAGACGATACAGTTAGACGACCGTTGAAATCTCCATATGATGGTCCATTTAAAGTTTTAAAACGTTATGAAAAAGTTTTCAAAATCAAGTTTCCAGGACGTGTAGTTAACATTTCAATCGATCGACTAAAACCAGCATATTTGTTAGAAGATTCAGGCAATTTAGAATCAGACCAAATTCCTACTGATATAACTGACAGTCAGACTAATTTGAGACCCAATACTGTAGATGTACAGCCTAACATAAAAACAACGAGAAGTGGACGAATTGTTCGTAGACCTGTTCGTTTTGAAGAGGAATAGTAACAGGTCAGGTTATACTGGTTTAATGACCACGATCATTTAAGCTGTGAGTAATCGCATTTTAGCAAAAACATGTATTGCGACAGTTGTTGAACTAATTATTAGTTTTACTTATTTTGCTATTATACATGTAATAATTAGTATGTTAATTCTGTATTTTTGTGTGAATGCATTGGAGCAATGCTAGCACATTTGTAACTATAATTATGCTCAGTTATGAATTTTTGACGTTTTGATTTAGAGTTCCCGTAGGTCGCGATGCTCGCAACTTTACGTTGTAGGGATACCAAGGGTTACTCAAAAATTTTCTTGTATTTTTAGATTTTAATAATCTGTTTTATTTCGCGAGTAATTATAACATACGTTATGATGATGATTGATGATTCTATTTTTGTATTGTTTACATTGTTGCTCATGCGATGTTGCGTAATGTACTTCGGTCATTTAAAGCGCACGTGTAACAACATGCATAGGTATATAAGAATATAATTCGTTTTGTAAGTCATTGCACAAGAAATAATTATGTCAATTTTTTGCAGTTTTAATCATTATTTCTTTATTAAAAGATCCGTCCTTTTAATAAAATTACATTCCAGTATAATATTTTCACTTGAACAGTACTTACAGTACCTACATACTTACTTACAAGATGGGCTACGGTCAAAGCAAGGAAGCCAACAATAACGAAGTAATAGCAAAGGCAGAAATCGTTTCCAACGTAACTCAAGTTGAGTCAAGGTTGAATATTTTATCCATTATTTTGTTGGTGGTAGCAGGTCTGATAGCAGTCAGCCTGTTGTTTGCAATTAGAAGATTTTGTGTACAGAAAACCAGGCATTGGTTACGAAGAGAGATTGGAGCTGCCAGTATGATGACGCAACCAGTGGTTCGGGTCCAGACCCTGCCATCCCAAGCAGCCCAAGCTACTACGATTGTGTAAATTTTGAGACATTATTAAATTTCTATTTTTATTCCTTGTGCCAGTGACATTTAGGGATAGTGTTTGTAGTGTTAAGTTACGGAAACTTCAATTAAACTCAGTGAATTTTTGTTTTACCATGTATACTTAAAAGTTATCATTCCGTTTCAATATTTTTGAGATGTTATAACTTAACAACTAAATGAAATAACAATAATAGTAATTTAATAACAGTGTATTATTCCGTCAGCACGAATTCCTGGTATCGCCCGCCGGCCGCCGCGAAGCGCAGAGCTTGCAGTATAAGGTTACAGTGTAGAATAAAGTTGAACGACTAGCGACAGCGAAGCGATACTAGGCTATTCATACTGAGAGAACTTATGATTTAACTTTTAAAAATTTTTTCTTTGTATAAAAAATTTGGGGAGGACTATTGTAGGGACACATATGTAATGAACAATATGCTGACATAGCAATCGAGGTGCCGGCCGCGAGGCGCGGGCAGCGTCAGTTAGCCCCCGCTTAGCGACTTGCCCGGTTCATTCCCAATTCTCAGTATCAAGGGACATAGTAGAATCACCATTTAAGTAAATTATTATTTTGTGTTATATTTTACCTTCTGATTTGACCTTGTGGAGTTGTGTTATAATAAACTATATTTTCTTACAATCAGTGACTTTAAATTAATATCCAATCAGTTTCATTAAATCCTACATTCAGTGATTATAAACCAGTAAACCTACACACAGATCCTATCGTTGACGCCTAATGACTTTGTCAAGTGGAATCGGGCCTTCGTATTTGAAATGGACTTTACTTTTATTTTGTTAAATTTTAAACTTATTTTTTTATAATTTTAGGCACATCCTGACAATACAAGGCAAGTGTTGGCCTTGTATCTACAGGATAATATTGTATTTTTTTATAATGTAATGTCTAATAGTCCGCAGAAAGAAAATGGCTTATGTACGCGGTAATCGCCGCGCCGTCGGATATACGACTTATAGAAACTACTACTACTAATATACATCTAATGCAAAAACCTAACTTAAACAGATTACATTTTTATAATTACCATCGTATCAGCCGAAAGACGTCTACTGTTGAACATAGGCCCCAAAGATTGCTACAATGACCGGTCCTGCGCCACCCGCATCCAGCGGACTCCTGCGACCTTCACCAGGTCATCAGTCCACCTTGTGGGGCTACCCACGAGTAAAAATAAATAATATTATAAATAGTAACTAAGGATTACACCTGTTAATGGCCGTGTGGTGACGGCAATAAGAATTTGTCACCACCCCAACTCTTCCCGTGGGCGTCGTAAGAGTCGACTAAGGGATTTGAAGTGTCACTGATTATTTATTTATTGAAGATTGATGATGGGCAACAGCATCATCATAGTGGGCACATTACTGCGATCGCGAACCCGCCCAGCGTGGCGATTATGGGTATTTACCTGGTAATGCGTCCATACACTTAGGTTACAGGAGAAGCCTTTGTCCAGCAGTGGACTGATTATAGGCTGAAGTGACACCCGGTTAAGATCCGGCTTCATTGTGGAAACAACTATATACCCAGAACCTACTGGAAGGTAAATAAAGTGAAGTCCTAAGGTAAGCTCAATCACGGCTTGTGATGTGGGTGCCAGGCGACGATATATATAAATAGATACTTAAATCTACGAACAAATAGAACATGGAAGCCGCACTTTTCAAAAACGGTCCTGAATTTTAGTTGACAAGTGTCACCCCCTCTTCAATGTATCACGGTAATGAATTTCAATATCAACCTTTAAAAACTAAAACCGCCATTTAAAAATAGTTGTGATTGGCCCGTCAAAGTTTTGATTGGCTATATTCTATAAACATTTGTCAGAGATTTTGCGCCGAAATATTCGCGGTGTTAAGAAAAGCGCTATGTCCTGCCCATCTCGGTACCATTAAACAATTAGTTATGGGAGCATTTTTGAGCTGGCGTTAGACGTCCATGTTATATATGTTCGCAGACTTAAATACATAGACAGCCATGATCAAGGAATAAATATTTGTGATAAATAAATACACAAATAATGCCGTCGCCGGGATTCGGACCTGGAACCTCCAGCTTCGTAGGCAGGGTCACTACAAACTAAGCTACGGAGGCTGACAAAGGTACAGTCAACAAATTGTAACCCTTGGCGATTCGGAACTATGTCAAAGTGACGCTATAAAGCAAATTGTAAGACATCTCTTACTAGTTGCCACTGTAAGTACTGTAACATGGTTCTAGAATGGCCTAGGATTCCAATAGGTTTTTGTTACTTTTTCTGCCACTATCGGGAGGTGAGATGGCAGCACTGAGCGGAAGGTTTAAAGAACTGTCAAAATAAATACGCGCATTTAATTTTCAATATATTTATAGGTTTATTTATTCTGAAAACCATTACTCTAGGTTTTTTTTATATAATAAATAAAAAAATAGTTCCAAGTCAATTCCCATGAAATGAACAAAGTTATAGTAATTATTTTGAATACCAGTGACTTTGCGCGCCTGTTTTAGAGCTCAATCTTCAGTTCGACGACCGTGTACCTATTAGTCGTAATCCATAACAAAATCAATAAACTTCCAAATAAAATAGAAATTCAACATTTTAGGTCCAGTACCTATGAATAGTATGAATCTGACAGCTGTGTGGACCAGACGCCTACTCTAGCGCCGCCTGGTGGCAGAAAAAATGTCGAAAGCCCTCATTTTCTACGCATGTCATGTTCTGAGAAAATTGTAATGATTGCGTGACACGCGCCTTCGAGACGCGGTATGACGGAACTATCTATTTAAAGTTAGTTCAATGGTATATCCTTAAAGTAGGTGCATAATTCCACAACAAGTATGTTAATAAATAAATATACTGAATACAGGAAAATAAACACTAGAAAACTGAAGACCGTGCACTGAGAAATATCTCTTTTTAAGTTTTTTATATAATTTCGACGTCATACAATGCAATATCATAGCCGCTGAGTTTCGGTTCGAAAAATGCACAGATAGGTATAAATACAAATGTAGGTACCTAACAATTTGTTTTAAAGACTAAAAATCCGTTATTAAAAAGTATTATTTTTTTCGTACAAACAAAATCATTCATTACGATACAATTGCGAAAAAAAAATATTTAAACGAGTAGCGATAAAATTATAACACGACCCGAGTAACGAATTTCCTTTTCGGACCTGTATCGTACGACGTTTTTCAGTAGGTACATAATGGCCCTCCGAAGATTTCGACCATGAGCCACTTCTCGCACTAGCACTTCTTCACACCCTGTATTACCTACTCACACTAGGTCAAAAGAGTTAAAATACTCTATAGTAACGCCTATGAAGGACACATCATTTACAATTTAATATACTAAATGTATGACTTGTGTGAGCACTTAGCTAATGGAAAAATGGTTTTAAATAATTTATTTACTTAGCTGTTATCTTTTATCAAATTATAACTTCCATATTTGTTAATGCGTTTCCTAAATGGTTTGGTCAAGCAAAAGTGTTTTAGATTATAGTTTTTCTAATTGTGGTAAAGCGGTAAACGTGTTTCGGCATACCTATAAGTTGGGACCCTTTAAACGAAGCGTGAAGAAGCATCTAGCGGGCCAGCAAGGCGGTGGCAATCTATGGTGGCAATTAACAGGTTACTGCTAGTCTCCTGTTCGTTGCCGCCGCGATTTGGGCTCCACTTTTCACTTACGATCAGGTGGAGTGGAGCCACTTTGTTGTGACAATATAAAAAAAAACTCGCTTTATGATAAGCGAACTGCGTTGTAGGAAAAATACATCTCATCATCAGCCTGTCTCAGTCCACTGCTGGACGTAGACCTCTCCTATAAACTACACGTATAGATGCATTAGGAGGTAACGCCTATAATCGCCACGCTGGGCAAGCAGATTGGCAATTGCAGTAGAGTCCACTATGACGCTGCCATCATCAATCATCTGTCAACGATTGACACAAACAACAGTGACAATTCACTGTTGTCCCTGCTCTTAGTCGTCTCTTACGACACAAATGTATTCCGACATCATGCGGCGCGTAGACGACTCTTCGTACACTATTGAAATTAAGCCTAGAGCATATAGCATTGAGCTTTTTCAATATTTGGCATAAAGGCGAGTCGTCGTTGAGTTGTTATAAAGATGCATTTAGACCAAACGAGCTTTCGCTCATTCTATACCCCACTCTACGAAATCAACGAATTTCGACGAATCACGTTTTGTGTAATGAACGAATTTCGTAGAGTGGGGGATAGAATGAGCGAATGCTCATCATCAGCCTATGATAGTCCACTGCTGGACGTAGGCCTGTCCTATTAACTATGCGATAAACACATTAGGAGGTAACTGCCCATAATCGCCACGCTGGGCAAGCGGATTGGCGATCGCAGTAATGTGTCCACTATGATGACACTGCTGCCCATCATCATTTATCAAATAATGGTCAGTGACACTTCAATCCCTTAGTTGACTCTTACGACACCCGCAGGAGGAGTTGGAGTGGTGACAAATGTATTCTTTCTGCCGTCACCACACCACAAGTTATCGGTACCTACAATTTATGTGGCGCTATATACTTTTCTGTATAAATTGCGAACAAAATTGTTTTAGAAGTGATTATGTAGGTAACTAAAGGCTCAAATGTTTTGTAAACAATTAAGTAGTTGTGGCACTTCTTATCATCCTCATAAATTTAAGAATCAAACTCTTGTCGGCGTAACTGATGAATGTAGCTGTCTCCAACTAACTCTGACCAAAGCCACCTCCTTGACTTCCTTGTACGACACATTTTTCTTCTTCATACTTCATTTGATAGGCCATTAAAAACAATTAAGATTTGTCGAAAAAGACGGGCAGTCCAAGATTTTTTAAAAATCAGGCGGCCCCAATTTCACCACGTTGACAAGTGCTACAATTGTAAATTTAGTATTTCTCCAATAGGGGGCGTCTATAACCTACAGTTACCGCTTACCATCAGTAGGGCTGTGCGTTTGTTTGACACTAACATAAAAAGTAGTGCAGGGACTTTAATAAATTAGCAGTAAATAACTTTATTCCGAAGCAAAATTACAATTGTCGTGCTTTTTGTCTCCTCATGTCAAGATTAAATTAAAATTGTACTAAGCCTTGCGACAATTTTCACGGGTTTCGGAAAATAAGAAGTACTTTATTAACTATAGAAACGTAATTAGTAATATTTTTATGTTGGAGGCAAAGAAGCACATGGACCGTCCGATAGTAAGTGGTAGCCGTAGCCTACGGAGGCCTGTTACGTCAGTAATAGAGATATTTTACAATTGTCACACTTGTAATTATGGTGAAATAGGCGACTGATAAGACTTGAACCTTTGGGTGTCCCCTGCCCTTCACGAATGCGAAGACGGAATATCCATAGGGTAACATGTTTCTGTATTTACAATCATGGATGTCTATTCGTGATATAAATTAAACATCGCGCACGTCGCGTATTTGCATACGCCCATTAAAGGTGCGTCGTGGCACAATCCCTCCCTGCCTGTTATTATCAAAATATCTATAGACACAGTCAGATGCCAGTAGTAATCAATAAAATAAACACTGTATTCCGTACGCCAGTAAAAATAATACAAAAAAAACGTAATAAATATAAGGGCTTCGGCAAAGAGTAGGTACCTATTTACGATTTTGTACCGTTTGGCGTAGAAACTTTAGATTCATGGGGCCCCAGCGCACGCAAATTGTTTGCTGAGATCGCGAAACGTCTGGTTGACGTAACTAAAGACCGAAGAGCTGGCGACTTCCTCGCACAACGCATCAGTATTGCGATACAGCGAGGAAATGCCGCCAGCATCCTCGGTACAATGCCACAAGGGCCAATCTTAGATATAGGTTAGGTTAAGTAGATTAGTTAGATTTAATCTATGTACATAAATTGTAGTTTTGAAAATAAATATATTTGAAAAAAATTAAGCAAACCTAAAAACGACATCGGGATCGTAAATCAAGTTTTGAGAAAATCGTACCTTCATTAATAAACCGAAATACTCAAAATTCCATATTTTTGGGAAATTGCGCTTAAAGTTTTACGAATACGAACGGTACTTTTCTTACTTTAAACGACTACTGTGCAAAAGTCTACTATTTCGTTTCCCGGTGGATTTTTCGGCGATTGTTGAAGTCATTACATTACATTGTGAAAAACGCGAGAAAAAAATACGGTCTTCATACTGATCGGTGCTGAGCTCATGATTTCAGATACGTTTCATTAATATGTAAACACATTTGAAGGGATGTTTACAAAAACAACATAACTACATTGAGCATAACTTTACAGGAGAGCGATAAAACTAAATTCCTTTTTAAATAATATTCATTAAAGCTTAATATTCAGAAGCGGTAAAGATATATAACCACTAAGTTAAGATTACCCGTTCATTTGTGTTTCGGCTTATTACTTTTTTTGGAAAAAATAAAATAAGCCTTGCCACTTACGTTGTTTTTGTAAAATCTTGAGTAGTTACGTTGTTTTTGTGCAAAACTTGATGAAATTTTCGGAAAAAGATTTTTTTTTATTGAAAAAAAATCGTCGTATACGCTAATATTCCCCATTTTATAAGTCGATTTAGAATATAGTTTACTCTGAGTATTAATGCTGCAGTTTTATTCGACACTTTTTAGTGCAGTTTAGTATGGGAAATAAAATATATTCAATTTTTTTGCCAAACGGGAAAGTTTTTAGACAATTTTTTTTTCACATTCTGTAGCTCCTTTGATGACGAACAGTATGACATCAAAAAATCAAATTTGGAAAAAATGCTAGTTATGTTGTTTTTGTAAACATTCCTTCATTTGTAAGGGATCAGTACCTATGGAGAATTGTACATACTAATGAACTTCAACTATTCAAATTTCATTGAAGAGGAGTCTACATGTGAAGGGTCCACGGAAAAAACATGTCAAATGCTTAAAAAATCAGGGCATATTCACACCTTACTCTGTTAAAAGTAAGGTGGTTTTTCCTTCTCTAATTTGAATTGACTAGACATGTTCTTTCCGTGGACCCTTCATGTATACATTGGCCCTTACGAGTCCGAAAATACATTTGTAATATTACTAAATAGGATAAACTTCTGTAAGTAAGGATTAACAATTATTAGGTAATATTGTAGTTTAACATGTACAGTCGACAAAAAAGTCTCCTTTACAGCTCACAAGTGCAAGCATCTTACCACGGATGCGCGATACACACATAGAAACTCGCATGCAACGAACGCTCATGCTGCCGCGTATGTGTGTGTTATCTATAATTTCAAACTAAGTAGTCTAGCTACGCGAGGGATGAGTTCACAATTTTTGCCCGTTAAATAGACGCTGCGATGGCGCGGTTGGTCTAACGCTGGCTGTTAACCCAATGATCTGGGTTCAAATCCGATGCTAGACGTTATGGTGCACTTGATTATTTTTGTCATGTTTTTAGAAATTGAATAATAACAACTATAACAAGTCGGTAGAATCATTTGACTAATAAGAAACAAGAAACCCGTTTCTTAAACAGCTGGAAGCGGGTAGATTGTTCATGTTTCGAATATTAGTAGAATTGCATGATTTGTATGCTGCTCATGGTTTAAATATGGATTACACTTTACAGCGTAGATTTCGATAATTATGATAGGTTTAACGTATAAGTAAGTAGCATGTTAACGTGTTCAGACAAGCAACTTCAATGTTATCAAAAGATGATGTTAGGCATACTTACCAACTCGACGTCTTTGTAGACGAGGCACTTTACTGGGCATACCTACAATGCTTCCCCAATATTTCAATAGTTCTATCCTAAGATGTGATTGTTACCTACTATTTTTTTTAATGATATACACATAAATATACTTTCCACATTTGCAGAAAAGACGCCTTCTACGGTGAAGTTTATCGTATTTAAAAAAATTACTTGCAGGATACTTACTTTAGATTTTTTTTATAAACTACAACTAATAATAATAATATTGTTTTATATTTACACCCAAGTTAAATAAGGAACTGTAGGACAAGTATACCTACTTAGAATATTTTTTTTTGTTATAAGCCCCACGTGTGTAATAATAAACAAGAAATATGTTGGTCTTGTTAATGCCTCGTAGGCCTGTTTCATCATTGAGCTTTTTATTTTAAATATCAAGGTTCATCAATTAATTTAGATAGTCTGCGAGGGGTTAATATCAGGATATTATGAGGATGTTATGTATTAGTTCAATTCTGGGGACGTTTGGCATAGTTTTTTTTAAATTAAATCTACAGAATAAAAACACGAATAGATTTAGCAATTTGTTTATTAGGTATTATACTTTGAAATATTATACTATAACAAAATAACAATTATATCGAGCAACATTTTTCTATACCTAAATTGTTGTTTTAAAAATTGTATTTGCAATCGCTCCTATAGTATACCTACTGTAAAATGTGATGTTGATCATCTACAACATCAGCACACACCTATATATTTGCCAAGCATTGACAAGAAAAAATACATGAAATAAAACAATGGAAAAGGATTTTATCGCATCAGTCATCTGTAGATCAACCTTGTAAAGTGTTTGAAACGTCATGATGTAATGAATAATTAATAAATATACGCGATATAATCCGTTTCCATATAGTTTATAAATTAATGCTAACATTTAAAACTCTCACACATTATTAGTAGCATTATATTCATTTGATTATATGTTACCTGCAAGGTAATTGAAACATTGTTTACTCGGTAATTAAAACAAAAACTGATACACATGTATGAAACATTAATTAGAATGCCTTAATTATAAAATACTTAATTCCCATCACATAAATAAGTTACATGTTTTTATTATCTATCTACCTACAGCCTATAAAAAAAGAATTACATAAACTGGTATTTATATGTAAATTTCTAATCGTAACATATTCTAGAGCAATAAAATTACAGCTTTTAATATTTTAAAATGCTTTAATTGCATATTTAGTAAAATAAACATTAAAACTTTGCCACCAAGAGAAATTACCGGATATGAGATGTTCGACATTCGTCTCTCAGCAAATGATAGAAAAAGTAGGAAAGTAATAAATAAAATAAAAATTTTAAAAATATATATTTTTGAGCTTATCAATGGTCAAATGAATAAGCATGCTTTGTCAGTTAGTTAGTAACTAACTTCATCACCATCAGCAATAACATCATTAAACACATTGGATTGCCCATTAACTAGTTTACTATCAAATGATTTAAAGTTATGTCAGGAACGTTTCAAACATATCAAAATCTTTTTTCTCATACAATGTTACATAATAATAATGTTTTATTTATTTATTAAAACAAAAGTGGCATGACATTACAGCACAATACCAATGCGTCATGAAACTAAAATTACACTATTGAAAAAAAGATACAGATACACATCACATAATACAAATCAAAAACATTAATTAGATCTAGATTTACGATGTTCAATTTTATATACCTATATTTGCCTGTATGTTAGGCAAAATATTATGGTAGAATGATTAGGCATTTTAAAGGCAGTCAGTCCCTCCCCGGCTATTGTGCGAACCGCACGCACTATGCCGCCGATTGGATCCCCTGCCGCTGCGCAAGCGAACGTAATTCGTAACCAGTCTAACGCTGACATGCAATGCTCGGGATGTAAAGTTGTAATTAATGAATTACTTGCTTTCATAAGCAACAAAGTGGATAAGTTGCCCGAAGTGGCAATTTTGGAGATATGCACGACTGCGTATACATTTGAGGAAGTTGAGGAAGCTCGCTGTATCGCTCTGAAATTGATGGCGCCTCACAAAAAATTCATGAGAAGAAAGGAAGGTTCCGAACAAAAAAGTATCCAGGAGATGACAAAAATTGTCAGGGAATTTGAGCCGTCCAGTCTTCCTATTTTCGTGGCAAGAAACTTAAATAAAATTCCACCTGTCTCGTTTAATTATATTGACTCGACATCTTTTCTGAAGGAGATAGCCATTTTAAGAAGTGACGTAGCGGCTATTAAAGCTGAAAAAAAATCGACTATTGCTGGTTCCTGTACGTCCAGTGAAATTGAGGGTTTGAAATCGGAAATTGAAGAGGTTAAGTCCATAGTGAAGGCATTGAAGGAAAAAGATAGCTCGGCTCGCGAATTACAGCCAAAATGCGGTGACCATCGTAATGAATCACAATCGTTTGCCCAGGTAACACAAAAAAACGGTACGAGTAAACAGCTGATCGGCCACCTACAGCCGGCGCCGGGCACTACACGTAAACAAAGCGCACCGCATTCCTTAACCTTATCGCAGAATAATTTACCTATTGCCGGGCAGGTAGTGAATGCTATATCGACGCACGTACCGCTGTATAGAGATATTATTACTACAACATCGGAAGTACAAGAACGCCCTATCTCACAGAGAGATGGTATGAACGATAGTTTTATAACTGTGGAGCGTAGGAAGCGTAAGAAAATTAATAGTAACTCGACGGGTACTGCGAGGGGATCGAGTAAATTACAATTAGCAGAAATGAAATCTTGTGTTTACGTATCTCGTCTCAAAAAATCTACCTCTGTGGATGAAATGGTGGATTATGTTAAAGATAAGGGCGAGGAATGTTTTAAAATAGAATTATTGACACAAAAACACGACACGGATTTTTGTTCATTTAAGTTATCAGTGCCCAAAAGTAAACTAGGTATATTCCTCAGTAATGATTTTTGGCCCGAAGGCATTAAATTCAGATTATTCCGTGAACGCACGGTGAGAGGAAACAAATCACTTAATCAATAATATGGATAGTACGCCAAACATTGTAATAACAACTTTTAATTGTAAGAATATCAAGACATCTATTAAAACTGTGCTAGACATAACAGAAAGTTCACACCTAATTCTTCTACAAGAAACGTGGTTAATGGAACACGATTTGAACTTTGTACATGGAATAAATACGTCGTTTGGCTGTGTAGCGAAGTCTTCGGTAGACTCTTCAGAAGGTATACTCCGCGGAAGACCGCACGGTGGGCTCGCCATCATGTGGAACACGAAGATCTTCCGTAATGTTATTCCGATTACTTGTACCAGTAAAAGAATCCAGGCGGTTCGTATATATCACGAATGTAATTCCTTTTTAGTAATTAATGTCTATATGCCCGTGGATAATAGTAAAAATGTTGAGGAATTTACGGAATGCTTAGCCGAGATTAATGCCATTATTGAGGAATCACAAGTTCAATTTGCCTATATTTTAGGCGATCTGAACGCGCACCCAGGTGCGAGGTTTGGTAAGCAATTGGCCGAATTTTGTAATGATATGCTGTGGGAATGGGCGGATTACAATAAATTAAGTAGCAAAGATGACGTATACACTTTTCAATGTGCAGCTACTGGCAGCAGGAGATGGTTAGACCACTGCGTGACAACCAAGGCTGCTTGGGACTCGGTTGTAGACGCGTACGTCACTTATGACGTCACCACGTCTGATCACCATCCATTAAATATTGTATGTGATATTTCTGGAGTTGCTTTGGGTCTACCCCCCTCCTGTACGCCTGATTCATTAAAATATGTAAAATGGGGAGAGAGGACAATTAGCCAGATAAACACGTATGGTGAATTTTGCTTTGCTAACTTGGACTTATTTTCCAAGTTCTATACTTGTGATTGTGACAATGTTTTATATTGTGGACACTTACAAAATCATTATAATTTGATCGATGAACACTACCGACATATTGTTGATGTACTTCAAAATGCAGCAATTGTAAGCTCTAGTTCAGTATGTAATAAGCGGAGTCGCCATAGGAAGGTGCCTGGTTGGAATTTCCACGTTAGGGACAGCCACGAGAGAGCGAGGTTGTACTTTCGGTGCTGGATGGTTGCTGGGAGGCCCTCTAGCGGTACGGAATATGATAATATGCGTGAGAGTCGTGCAGTATTTAAAAATAAACTAAAATGGTGTCAAAGAAATGAAGAGAGTATTAAATTGAATATTTTGGCCCTATATCGAAAAAACAAAAATTTTAACAAGTTTTGGAATGCAACCAAGAAGTTAAATGGTAAGCCAAGCCTACCTGTATCCGTGGAGGGCTGTCAGGAACCGTCTGGTATAGCCGAGATATTTGCAAAAAGATTTAAGGTGAGCCCCATGGCCACAGAGCGCGTGCTCGATACTGAAGATAGTCACGATGATGTAGTCTTAGAATTTACATGTGAGGACATCTCAAAAGTCATACGTAGTATGAAACGTGGCAAATCACCAGGGCACGACGGCCTCAGTGTCGAGCACATACTCTGGGCCAGCGACAAGATTTTTATGCATCTATGCCGTCTATTTAATCTGTGTATTAAATATAGTTATCTACCTGAGGCACTGATGCGCACTACTGTAGTACCTATTGTCAAGAATAAAACGGGCGACCTTGGCTCTGCATCTAATTACCGGCCTATTTCATTAGGTACTATATTAGGTAAAATACTGGAGCGTCTCCTACATCCTGAACTGCTTAAAAACATTAAAATCGATGACGCGCAGTTTGGTTTCCGTCCCGGGCTCTCGACGGATTCTGCTGTATTCAGTCTGAAAAGCACCGTAAGCTACTACACAACGCGACAAACGACGATCTACGCATGCTTTTTAGACCTTAGCCGTGCATTTGACCTCGTCAACTATGACATTCTGTGGGCGAAGCTACGGGCGTCCAGCGTCCCGAATAAAGTAGTTAACCTGCTGAGATTCTGGTATGGAAACCAAACAAATATTGTTAAATGGGGCGACGCAACTTCTAACAAGTATAGGCTAGAGTGTGGGGTCCGCCAAGGGGGGGTTACATCGCCGGACCTGTTTAACCTGTACGTGAATGGCCTGATTGAGGAGTTGAGGAGCACTGATGTCGGCTGTCACGTAGGAAATGTATGTGTAAACAACCTAAGCTATGCGGACGATATGGTGCTGCTCAGCCCCTCGATCAAAGCGTTGAGGAAGCTTCTTTCGGTCTGTGAGCATTATGGTAATGCACACGGATTGAAATATAATGCTTCCAAGACAGAAATGATGGTGTTCGCGTCGGGTGCTGGTCCGGACAATGTGCCTGATGTGTTTTTGTATGGGTCGAAAATTAATGTGGTTAAGCAATTCAAGTATTTAGGACATTTGTTAACGGATCGGCAGCAAGATGATATGGATATTGAGCGCGAAAGGAGAGCTCTCGCTGTCAGAGGCAACATGCTCGCTCGACGGTTTTCCAAATGCAGCAAGGACGTAAAAACCACACTATTCAAGGCGTACTGCTTAGGTATGTACACCTCACAGTTGTGGATAACGTTCACGAAGAAGGCTATGAGCAGGATAAGAGTCCAGTACAATGATGCGTTCCGGGCTCTTATGCGGCTCCCGCGGTGCTGCAGCGCGTCGGGCATGTTCGCGGACGCGGGAGTCCCAGACTTCTTCGCAGTAACTAGATCCCGTATTGCCTCATTTTGGGAAAGACTGCGCCGATCCGATAACAAAATACTCGTGGCTGTCTCTGACGATATCAGAAATCCGGTGTTTAAACGCTGGATTTCTGTTCATATGAAATTAAATAAAAAATGACAAGGCACGGCATCTAACGTGCAATACCTACATTTTAACTTTATTTAATATTATATTACCTATTTTATTTTTAAGGTGAGTGGCACCCCTATACAGTGTCGTTACGCTCTTTTGTATTTGTTTATGTACTATGGGTGAAGAAATGCCTGAAATAAACATTTATTATTATTATTATTATTATTATAAATATCTGTTAAGTAAAAAAATGTAAGTAAAAACCTATTAAAAATTCAAAGGTTGACTAATTCAATAAATTGTTTTAATATTTATATTTTCTGATCGTGTAATCCGGCGAGATAATATAATAAGGCAGTGCTAGATTATTTCAATTTTATTGTAAATCATACGAACGTTATGTAAATAACAAACATGCATTAGCTATGTCACCAGTTTTATATTTTATAGTGAAATCAACTGTTTTGAATGTTATGAAGACAATCTTTGTATATATTTTTTTAATTCAAACTATCTATATTTTCGGTTACAAAATTAGCCCACGTTCACTTGATCTAACAAATCAAAGTAAAAATAAAGTAATCAATTGAACAAATTGGATACTAGTCACAACATAACACGACCTGGGTCGCATTTTATAAAGTTACATTTTACTATTATTGCGACTTCCAACTTGCACCAGCTCCCCGGGCCCCATCGATGACATCCAGCCCCAATACCCTAGAGTCAAACTACCACTAGCCGTACACGGTAAAAAGTTTTTTTCACAATAACGCTCACCTTTTTTCTCCACAAAATTTTACGGCCGTCTTTATCCGACTTAAACGATTTTTCGTCAGTAGGTAAATATCACTACGTTATTACACCAATCAAAGTCTAGATATTTCATTGCAAATCGCAGTCTGTTATCTATGTGGTCCCTTGTCAGCGCAATTTTTTTCGCGGGTCTTCGACATCTTTATCCAGCCGCGCTTAAGTGGTTCCGCACGGTCTGCAAGATCACATCATGCCTGGCTGCTGTCACACGGGTGCTGAGAAACGGGTCGTTTGAATGTGACGCAACAACGTCCTGATGAAGCCGATGTCAGTATACGCTCCAGGATTCGGGCCGAAATGCTCTGATTTCACATTTCCCGTCTCAGCAAACCGGCGAACCCACAGCCCATAGTTGCACTGTTGGTCTCTGCAAAGTAAATTTAGTATAAGATTAACATGTTTCGTAATTAACTGAACGTCAAACGTGTCAATATACTCGTACTAGATAAATAATAGGTAAATGATTATATTTTTAATTGAAATTACTTATTCACACAAAAACCATGCGTTTCTTTTAATAAGTAGCTATCTAAGAGTATTACTTACTGATATCATTCATCTTCGTGCGATTTCACTTAACGAAACGTTCTGTTTATGAATAATAATATATAATAATAATTTCGGCCCACTTCAATCCGAAATACGCGTATTCTCCATGTTAATACCAAAACAATCAAAATCAATAGGTAACAAGAAAGTAAAATGAACAATGCTTGCAACGAAGGTCGCTTAGCAATGAAATGAAATTTAATGCCATACCCATTACCCACAATATTGTTATAACGATATGTATATATTGCGGGTAGATTAATAAAATATCCACCTCATTCAAGTAAAGGTAATTGGCGTCAAAGAATTTGAATGGTAGCCTACGATATTAAATATAATTAACTTTGAACCTTAATACTAATGACACAAAGTTGTAACTAACGTGAAACTAGACAATAACCTTTTATAAAATAAGGCGACATATTTTTTTGACTTTAGGCGAAATTGAATCTTGAATCAATGTATTATGGTCTTACAGTGCGAACATATTTCTAAAATCTGTATTATTTTGTACAGTAAATTTTATGATAATTATGATAAGGTAGAAAATACAAGCTCTTAAATTTGAACTATCACGCACACTAGCACAGGACTTCTTCGAAGTGTGTGTCGTGCGTCTGAGATAACTTGTTAGTGTGCGGGGCCTGTAAAGGGCGCTCTTTTGTCGACTGTACATGTAAAGTTTTAAGACTAGCTCGTTCCTAGGCCAAGGTATAGGCATAACTATTCAGCATGGGAATGTAGCCAGCCTTATGGGCACCCTTCTGCTAGGAACACGGGGAGTTACTTTTAGTTTTTATCTACAATTTTAAAAATAGTTTGTAAATTTTATTTTCCTTACATAATGAATAAATGAATCATTAATTACAATGACAAAAAAACATTTGAATCCTTTCAACTTACTCTAAATGTCGATTTTATTTAGGTATATAACAGAGACAAGTAGGAAGATACACTATTCGTATAATACATGTTACCACCATGTTACGTCACCCGTATTTGCATACCCGCCCACGTGCGTGGCGGCGCCATGACAGTTGACATCCCCCCCTACCCCATACCTACTGTACTTATACCTATCTTATCTACAGATATTGGGACAATCCTCAGAAAGTTTGGACATTTGGATTATACAGGGTGGAAAGGGACGACGTTCCTTCCCGCTGCCGACCGAGTCTACTAACCATTACGATGAACTTTCAGTATGGGACCAACATCGAAAGCGTACATGGAAAATTGACTTTTCCTTACTAGCGAACTCTAACTAATCACTCACTTTGCATGAGGGGTTAAATTTTTTTATAGTTATTTGTTATACAAGGGTGCAAAGTTGTATTTTACCCGCGAGTATGAAATTGAAACACGAGTAAGCGAAAGGATTCTATAGTTGAACCACGAGCGAAGCGAGTGGTTCTAAAATAGAATCCTAAGCGCAGCGAGTGTTTTAACATACGAGAAGTAAAATACATTTGCACCCGTGTGTAACACAAAACTTTTCCCCTCACTATAGCGAGGAAACTCAAAAAAGGTAATTATTTATTCACATTACAATCATCATCGGGTTAGTGATAATAATTTTCCAAATGCATCATGTATTTAATGCAAGATTTTGTCGCAGTAAACTTACCACGAAAAAGTAAACGCAGCACGATTTTAACACATTCCTGTAGTTGCACACCAACGCCAATGCATTATTAAATCATTCTCATTCATTATTTTTACAAAATTATAACAGAACACCCTGAAAGTTGTTTAGTTTACTATTTTTATGCGTGTTTGAGTCGGTAAATAAAGATTATAACCTATAATATTCTTTGACAATGTTGACGTTGACATTTTCTGCGTTTTGTGATTGCATCTAGTCATCTTATCATCATTCACTAAAACAATTGTTACTTATGGAATTTTAGGATTTATATGTTAAAATCATCATATTATATAAAGGTTTGTATTTTACACTAAATTCTCAAACAAATTTAATTATCATTAATATGGAACAATTTCCATGAGCATTTTACGTTTTGTTATTCCAAAACCAAGGTCATTACTTTGCCACACAAGTGAATAATATGCGTTTTTACACGTTCGTATTAAAGGATAAACGAGCACTTTACGAGCTAGTGAGGGGAAAAAGATATTTCTATGTTGGTCTCATACTGAAATTTCATCGTAATTATTGGTAGACTCGATCGGTAGCAGGAAAGAACGTCGTCTCTTTCCACCCCGTATACATGCGGCCCGTCAGCCAAATAGACATACCCTCCAAATAAAATTAAAAAACAGGGAAAACATTTTTTATCCTAACATCATCAGCCCATCTTAGTCTACTGCTGGACGTAGGCGGGTCATTGTCAGTCCGAAAAACAAAAGTTGTCCACTCGGTGGTCAAAAGTTAACAGCTTTTATAAATCTATGTTACGATTTGATTGCATAGGGCTCTAGACCGGGGAACCTAGTTGTACCGTCAATTGTTTTATCTCAAGATTAGTACAGGAATTCCTTGACTTTAGGTATGTCCACCGTAAAGACGATAACCTAAATCTGACAATGACAATATTAACTATGCGTATAGACGCATTAGGAGGTAAATGCCCATAATCACCACGCTGGGCAAGCGGATTGACGATCGCAGTAATGTGTCAACAATGATGACGTTTCGATTAAGTTGTAAAATAATATAATTATTTGTTTTGATGAGTCGTTAATTTGAAGTTTATTTTCTATTTGCACCTCAATCTGGTAATTATACAGTGTAAGAAAAATAACGCAATATAAAATATAATGTTATTTTTGATGTTACCGGGTACTTTGGGTATATATTCGGAATAACTGCTTTATTTTTTGATATACATATACTACTTATTTATTGATAATTATGCCGTGTAGTGCCGGCAGTTAAAATACATTTGTCACCACTCCAACTCTTCCCGCGGGTCGACTCTCGCTCTTAAGAGCCGAATAAGGGATTAGAGTGTCACTGACCATTCTTTGATAGAAGATTGATGATGGGCAGCAGCATTATCTTAGTGGACACATTACTGCGATCGTCAATCCGCTTACCCAGCGTAGCGATTGTAAGTATTTACCTCCTAATGTGTCTATACGCATTAGTTAATAGGAGAGTCTATAGCATAGTTAATAGGAGAGATCTACATCCAGTAGTGGATTGAGATAGGCTGATGATATGTATGTATATGTACCCTATTCCCTATTAAACCCGTAACACTGTAATCTCAATTTAGAAATCCATACTTTCATTACATTATTATGTAAAGTTCAAGGCTTCATACAAAGCCATACATCATACAATAACTCATGGCGGGCTAGTACATAAAATGCCCTAGGCGGAGTTCGAACCCACACCTCTGTGCCAGGTAGCCGATAAAACCTGTTTACAAATTACTAAACTAAAAGAAACTCAAAAGAAACATTTTAGAGTTGAAAATCAAAAACGTCATATTTTGCCTTACATCGTTTTCTATATTTAATATCACGTTCGATACAAATGATAAGGTATTGGAAATTTATTTAAACACAATATCATTCAAAACTCGACTATATTTTTAAGAAATTTGAGTTACATTCATATTACGCTTAATTTGGAGATATCGACATATTTTTCAATGATATAATTCATTACTGTCTTTGACCGCAATTGCACATGACAAAAGGTCACAACTTGGAATATGTCGTTGTTTACAAAAAAATACTTTATTTTACGGTTTTAAGGACTTTAACTGAAATTAATATAGGTATTTTGTTATCTAGTGACACTGACGTTGTAATATTAATGTCATGTAAGATCATACGTTTGCAACTTATTAAGTTATTAGTGTCTTAATTGATATTTAACCCGGGGACATGACCCAGGGTATCTCATACCCACCCCTGTCACTTATGTCAATATTGACAAAGTCTATTTTCCAAACATTTTATCCCCTTATGCTCGCCGGGTTTATGACTTATTTAAAAATAATTGAAACTATTGCTGGAACTGTTAATATTGTTGAGATATTATTAGAAGTGTTATAATATGACATATGACATAAATTAGGTTGCGGCTTCATTAACGAGTTTTTCCCTGGGTTTACAGTCAGATATGCCTATTAAATTAAATTAATTAATATCAATTGACTAATGATTATTTAAAATATATTAAATTGGTCGAATTGTCATGTATAACATATACATAAATAAAAAAACATAATAGAGTAACTAACGTATTACTAACTACTACTAACGTAACTAAAGACCAAAGAGCTGGTGACTTCCGCGTATTTTTCTTTAGTTCTACTTCAAATGACTGCAAATATTCACTACATGTAAGAAAATTTGTGGTGATTTAACCTTCAACTAATGTGGTGATTTGTTTCACTTTTAAATGACGAGGTGATGGGAGTCTCACAGACGTAAGGTGGCGATTCTTCTTACACAAAATCACCTCGTAATCAAAGTTGAAGAGCCCATTTGATATCGTATTATGATAAGGAGATAGATTTTTTTTCAGGATAACGAATATTTTGTGTTTGAAACTTTGTATGGGCCGCCCAAACAAGCTTCCATTGAAAAAAAATTTTTTTTGGAAGTTTTTCATACCCATTTTATTCCAAAATTCGATAAGCATCTTGAATGGGCACTTAAATGGATCACTATATTTTTATTACAGTCTGTATATATATTGTCAGTATATAGTCTGTATATATATAGTCGTACAGACTATCAATGGCCACTCGGGATCGGGAAGAACGTCAAAGTGACTTTTATTTTTTATAAAACAGCCTGTAAGAAATCTCAAACAAGGGTAAAAGCTAGTAACAGGCCACACAGTAACTGGTCACCTTATATAAAAATGAAGTCTATGTAAATATAATTACAATTCATTTTGGAAGAGAGAGAGAGAGAGTGCAAACAGACTTGCAATAGTTCATAATTACTAGGGGTCGGAACTATGGGTGCAAAACTTTAACAAAACTTCTTAAGGGGACTTGACATAGCACATACAAGTACATCCATAAAATACACATATCTACACACCCACACATTGTAAATTGAACATTCCGAGATAGGGAATAAAATTGGATACAAATTGTTCAATAATATTCGTATTTTCTTGGCTAAAGTGTTCCCATATGTCAATTTTAAAGTGTTGCATAACTATAACTACGCACTTTCAGAACACACTTTTGGCTTATCAGCTTATCACCAACATAAGACATTAAAACTTGAGTTTACATAATTTTTTATTTAAAATTATTAGTATTAACGCAAAAAGAAATCAACGATCGTGTTTCACGACATGTGTCAAAGCCGTCAAATACCTACTATACAAAGTCTTATTTAAAAATACTTGTTTAACACTTTTTTGTTTTTAACTGAACAATATCTATACCTACCAACTAGCATAATGGCGTCTAATATGATTTTATCTCAATTCGACTCTACGGAACCCTAAAGTCTGCTATTGAACCGTTCCATGGACTACGGATACGGGCCCCTAAAACCGAACCATACAAAAAACTTCGGAAGCCACCGATGCGCCGGTCGGCGATAGATTAATTTGATAAATGCACGTTGTAACCCGCTATTATGAACTTATCCGCAAGAAATTATCTTTTATGGGCTATTTTTGGGGTTCGGTTTGAAAGTCAAAGTAGACATGCATATATGGTAATAACATTTTCACAACACTGCTCGTAAACACGCTGTTTGTCCTTCAATTTCAGAGCGCAAAACTGTGTTTTAATCTCTAGAGGTTAAAGTTTTTTTTTTAATCTTCTGAATCTCTCGTGCCTTAAAACCCTCGCATCGCTCAAGATTCCATTTTATGAACCATTCACTGCGCTCGTGGTTCAAATTCTGGAATCTTTCGCTTCCTCGGGTTTCAATGTTTGTACGAGAGTTAAACAATCACTTTGCTCCCTAGTAAAACAAATAACTATTTCTCAAACTTGCAATGAAATGTTTACACGACGTACAGATGTAGTGCAAAATCCTTTCTCTTCGGCTTTTCACGAAAACGCCCGAATTATTCTCCCTGTCTCAATTAGCTTCAGTGCAATATATAGGTACTAAAGTTCATTGTGGCAGCAATATGAATTCGGGTGTTTCCGTGAAAAACCGAAGAAAAATGATTTTGCACTACATCTGTACACAATTCAATCAAGAAAGTACGTAGTTTCAGGTTCTACGAGCGAACAATGATTTAAAGGAATTTCATACACAATGTCAGGCCTTAGCCTGCAAAGCACCTTTCTTTTGTTTTTAAACATCAAAGTATTGACTTGAATACATGAAACTGATTAGTAACACTTTTTTTATTTCATTACAAGTTTGAGAACAGCACTATGTAAGCTTCAGCCGGGAAAAGGCTTAGGTACAGGCCTCATCATATAGGTATCTATTTGGCCTGCAAGATATTACTTCCCGGCTTTTGCAGTACCTATGTAATATACTATTTATTGACAGGCAAATATCACTCACAAAATATAAAAAGTAGAAGTAAAAACAAGTTCACAATGTAAATACTTCCATATGAGCGTCCTGCCTACATGTGTCCTACCCAAAGGACATAAATCAGCCAGTACCTAATGAGTCTAATGACGTTGTCTTCGAAGCTGGAGGTTCCGGGTTCAAATCGTTCGTTTATTTGTGCGTTTATTACAAATATTTGTTTCTTGTTCATGGTTGCTTTCATGTATGTACATATACATGGCTTCATTGCTTGTAGTTTAAGTTCCTGTTCTAATGTTAGTTTTAAGTTGCTTGAATATTACATTTTGCTTATTGTTGAAATTGATTTTGTTTGTTTTTATCTAAGCCATGTATGTTGTAGGAATGAATAAAGATTTATCTATCTATCTATATGTATACCTATTTATTTTATGTTCATATCTAAATCATTAGCAATTCAGCGAGGTAACGCCGCGTCGCCAGTGTCATGCCCTCATGCCAAAGGCGAATGTTTTAGAAGATTTTTTTTTCTTTATTGGTAATATGTTTTAATTTTAACTTCAGTAGGTACTTAAGCTTATACGTAATAAACTTAAATATGACTTATTTAATATGAAGACTGTTTGTCTTAAGATAGTTTCAACTTTATTAAGTACTTAGTAAAGGAAATTCAACTCTGTTGATTTTTAATATGAATGAATATTTATTCCGTGGTCGTGGTTTTATCTATTTAAGTACCTAGCTACTATACTAACCCCCTTATTCATAAACGTTTGCTAACTTGACAAGTCGCTAATAATTGGTTGTTCCTTTTGCTCTTATGGACCCATTGCTAAGATCAAATGGGACAAACAATTATAAAGGTGCATTCAGACCAAGCGAACATTCGCTATTCTAACCTCCCACTCTACGAAATTCCATCGTTACACAAAACGTGATTGGTTGATTTCGTAGAGCGTGGGATAGAACAGCGAATGCTCTTTTGGTTTGAGTGCACCTTTAGCGGCTTGTCTACTAAACAGGGCGTCCCAAAACTATGGGAAAGCAAAATATCGTAGATAGGAAATTTTACTGAAATAAGACTTCATGTTATTTTAAAAAGTGGGTCATTGTCAGATTTAGGTTATCGTCTTTTCGGTGGACATACCTAAAGATTCCTGTACTAATCTTGGAATAAAAAAATTAACGGTACATTTAGGTTCCCCGATCTATAGCCCTATGCAATCAAATCATGAAATAGATTTATAAAAGCTGTTAACTTTTGACCACCGAGTGGACAACTTTTTTTCGGACTGACAATGACCCAAGTAATAATTCTACATTCACAGATTTTCTCAAAATTACTTGCCTCGTCAGGGAATCGAAACGACTCAAATGTAAAAAAATAAACACCTCCGGTTTTTATAATGCCAATCGAGAAATTGCACATGAAAAATAATTATTTTAAAGTAACATAGTATCTTAAAAGAAAGGAATAGGGTAAAGTTACTAGATTTAATGATTACCAGCAGGTATGATCTTGTCCATACGTCTACCTATTCTGAATAAATTACCAAAAAAATTGGCAGAAAAATTGCTACTTGTCATACAAAATCTATGAATGTAGTACCTATTACTGAGACGAAGACTCTTTGTACCAAAACAGTATATCAACAATATTTAGAGTACTTTCTCTTCATGTCCCGTACCCTTGGGACGCCCTGTATATCGTCGTTTAGTACAGTCAAGAGCAAAAGTAAGTGATCACCTTGTGCCTTATCACAATGGAATAAGGTCTATAATCGAACAAGAATGATCACTTACTTTTGCTCTTGACTGTACCCACAACATCAATTGAGCTTACCGCGGCTCTAGGTCGATTTGTGTGAAGGTAACTCAGACATATTAAAATATTGTCGAACCGGGTTACTCACGTATTTAAAGGTGCATTTAGACCAAACGAGCATTCGCTATTCTATCCCCCTCTCTACGAAATCAACGAATCACGTTTTGTGTATCGAATTTCGTAGAGCGGGGGGATAGAATAGCGAATGCTCGTTTAGTCTGATCTGAATGCACCTTAAGCCGATGATTGCTCGACATGTTTAACTCAGGATGGGTTACAAAGGTAACTCAGGATATTTATTTACTTATTTAACGCTTAAATTGGCAAATACGCTTTCAAAAAGCGTTGCTATTAGCCTCCTCGCCATTGCGCAAAGTAGAAAACTCTGACTACAAAATAGTGGGTTAAAATAAGTATATGTGCATTATGTGGTACATTTCCAATTTAAGGGTTAAACTTTAAAGAGGATATTATTGTCGAATTTGTTGTTTTGGTCCGAGAGATGGCACTGTACGGAAAGCAAACTTGCTAACGGAAGGTTTTCCTTGAAAATGTAAGATTGTTTGCCATGTATGGTTTTATGAGATTGATTTGGAGTTCAAATGTATATGTACTAAAATTATAGCGGTTATAGTTGAATTATCGAGAAGATGGAATTGCATAATTATGTAGTGGTATCGCGTATTTACAATGTATTGTGTGCTATTGTGTGTGTTTTATTCGACTAATAGTAAACCTAATTGTAAAGATACAAGGTTCACCTTAAAAGTGTTGCTTTAGTAACATCACTACAAATGCAATTCCATCTTCTCGATAATTCAACTATACAATGTTACATCGTCCTTTACCTCGAGATCATGCCACTGCCAGATTCCAAGTATCGAAACATTTTCTATTCGTCCAAAGAATTATGTTCAAATGCTAACTCAAAATTACCGGAAGGCAAAAGCGGCCCTCCTAATGTAAGGCTTGATTTCAAAAACTAAAACACAAAACAGCCTAAGCGCCATATAAAACACATGCTTATAATACATATAGTTTCGAGTAGTTTTGGTTCGGGGAAAAAATAGTGAAAACAAAAAATACGGACTAAACAGACCGACCAACATGTTTTTTTTTTATTAAAAATCACGTTCACAAAATCGCTTCAGGCTGTCGGCGGTTTGGTGGTACGGTTAGCAGAACAGTAAGGTTGTGTACAATTGGGTATCTTGCATAATTATTAATTTATTATACAAGTACAATACGTAGTACAATAACAAAAGACTAGACTATTATGCCAGAATAGCAGACAAACATGCGTCTGCTACAAGATAACCGAAAATAACTCCACTATTTATACGCAATTTGTCAATAATTTGGAAATGGTACCTAATGACTTGATTGGTGCGACGCAATAATCGCATAGAACTACCCGGTCACACTGAGTAACTTTCACTATGGAAACAATTCAGAAATAGCGAAAAATGTTCTCCTATTTCTGAGTTCATTGATATTATTTTATTTTTTATTTATTAAACAATCAGAATACAAATAGTTATTAAACATAGCTCCACAAAACTATTTTATATAGTTTGACTTCAGTCTGACTTAATTTTAATCAAAGAATACTTATACAAATATATGTATAATATACTTATTAACATTTTTCCTTATAGTAATTTGTATTACTTCGGTATCACATAATAGTCTGATTAGCTGTAAAAACAAAATTTTCAATTAAGATTCAATTAATTCATAATTAGGTTACTATTGTTACTACACACTAAATAGAAGTAGGTACTAATGCCAAAAGCTACCCAATATACGCTACGAATATTTGAGTGCGTCAAGTAAAAAACTCTAACGATATCTTTTTCATTGAAGTTTCATCGGTATTCGGTGAATTACTACAAAAAAAACATGCTTTTGGTTTTTTATGTCCCTGTCAGCCGTTTATGTGACAAATTAGGATGCTAGAGTAGATAAAATCAGCAAATAAAAAAATACTTCAAAATTACATAATATATTAATATAAACATAAACATGGTTTGCTTCTTTTGACATCAATAATGCATTGGTAAAGTCTGTCGGGTTACTCATGAGCTCATGACTATACCCTGTAACCGAGTAGATTATAGGGTCCTAATAAATACAAATAAATATAATAATATTTTTCTGTTTTGCTGACCGTATTATTTAGTACATGGTGTCGGTACGAACTTGGTTAAGTCACGATTATAATAATTTCCAAAATTTGTAATTACACCCTTAGCTACTGTTTTCACATAAATAATAAATTTTACGGCCTTACAATGTACGCGGCAGCTGATACTCTCATTTTAAAAAGTATCTGTTATGAAAATCATTGTCTCCTTGCTATTTTCGATTTTGGCACTAAATTTACAATATTCTCAATATAAAATATCATTAGAATGTGTTACAACTGTGCCCAAAACAATAATTTCAATATAATTGACAACGTTTCAAAATGTTCGATGTCTCTAAATCGAAAACCATTTCGAGGTATACGTATGTAGGTAACTACATCACAAAGATATATTTTTAATTTTTTTTCGACATATTTTTCTTAAAAATCTTAAAAATAGTTAGTGTATGAAACATTACTTGTGATGTCATTTATCTGATTCTTGACGTTTGTAAGTAGTAATAAAAAGGGTTTTTGCAATAAAAGAGCAATTTAAAAAAAATATACGTGTATTGAGTTCTTTCAAAACAGACAATAAAAACTAGCACTAAAAAATATGAAATGTTGTCTATTGTTTTGTACAAAATAATTTTGTATTAAATATTTCAACAATGTTATACGGTTTGAAACGAATAAAAACAGAACGATAGTGTCTAACAGGAAGTATGGCTTTTTGTATTCGTCTGTCCACAAGGACGAAAGAAAAAAAAAGGTTGGCAGAACTGTCAATGTCAAGATGACAAAATTATGCGTAGTTTTTTTTTTAATTCAGAGTATATCGTCGTGGAAAGTATACTACCACGTAACTACCAAAGCAGATAGAGTTCAAATATTAAACAATTGACACTCGAATTCACCCTAATTGTTATAAATATAATAGGAAAATACAGTTGTCTCGGCGCCGAATATAATTTCGTTCCTTTTGGCGTCGAGACTTTTGGTCCGTGGGGTCCTAGCGCTCTGAGTCTCTTCAAAGACCTATCGAAGAGACTCAGTCAGAGACGCCACGACAGACCCAAGAGCTGGCAGCTTCCTCGCTCAACGCATTAGCTTGGCAATCCAGCGAGGAAATGCTGCCAGCGTCCTGGGTACCATGCCGCAGGGGCCTGTTTTAGATTTATTTTAGATTTTATTTAGTTTTATTTTAGATTTTATCTAGTTTTAGTTTAGTTATGCTTTTTAAATTAAATTTATTTGTAATTATTGTAATAAATAAACTTCATTGTTATTGCACTGTCGATATTATACATTTTTAACCGATTTCAAAAAAAGGACGAGGTTCTCTATTCGACTGATTTTTTTTGTATTTATGTTACCCCGATATCTCCGAGAATTGTGAACCGATTTTTTTTGTAATCGAACGTGTATAACCCCGAGATGGTCCCGTTGGCACCAAGTTGGGGTCTGATGATGGGATCTTGGAGAAATCGAGGGATCTCTTCAAATGTTATACGTACATGTATGGCGCTTTTGGTAATTTTCATTCATTTACTAGAATTTGCATTCAGAAAGTAGGATTTGATGATATATATTATATGGAAACCAATGATGGAAACCACAGATGATAGGATCTTGGAGAAATCGGTTGAAGTTGGTTGTTTTTAAATTTTGAATTTGGTGATTATTATTTACAAATCTGTAGAATTAATATACAATACCTACATAAGTACCTACGTTAACTAACATACCTAACAGATATCTAAGATTGGCCTTTGTCACCCTTGTGGCATTGTACAGAGGTTGCGGGCGGCATTTTCACTGTAACGCAATGCTGATACGCTGTGCGAGGAAGTCGCCAGCTCTGCTTGTATCTTGTACTTATATTTACCATTTCAAATCATCAATCTTGTGGAGGCCCTATGCACCTCCGGGGTGCCCTAGAAATTACAACAACAACAACATTTCAAATCATCATAAATAAATAGTATTCTAGCTACACAGTGTTATATTTTAACGACTTCTTGACTTTAATATCCCAGACAGATACCTAATCTAGTAATTTCTTGTTTCATTTCGTTTCTTAATTTATAGGTACTTTTAAATTATAATGTTTGAGACTGCGAATAGACTTGTCAGTGTGTTAGTAAAAATAATCAACTTAGTTTTAGCTGATAATTAATGATAAGGAATCGTTCCGTAAAATAACAAGGTAAACCACACAAAGTGCGAAAAACAGGAAATCCGAAAGGAGTGGCGATGTTTTACGAGTTTATGAGTAGACACGAGTTACGAATTTCCTTTTTGCACGTGTCTCGTACGACGTTTATTAGTACAGATGGCCCACCGAAGTTTTGGACCTGACGTAAAATAAGCCACTTCTTGCACTAGAGCCTAAAAAAGGCACCATCTGTAACTAAACTGGTCAGTTTAGTTAATTTTATTATTATTATTTATAATTATGTTTTGACATGCATTGAATATTGTTGACATAGGATTAATTGGCACGTTTTAAATTGTATCTCGTTGTTTTCTATTTGTTTTGATTACTTCATGTTTTTAATTTAATTAGGCACCTATCCTGACGATCATATGTAGATTAGCTTAAAACGATTTATAGTGTAATTTTATATTATCAGAATAAATATCTAAATCTAAATCTAAAAAATATCTTTACAATAATTCAGTCAATAAGAGGCGAGATTTTTTAAAAGTTCGTGAATATTCAATTCCTCTTTTGATTTTAAGCTTTTAATGCCTTTTTTTTTGATAGCTTATTACACGATTAGGTACAACTGAAAATCCAAAAATCGTATAACATCATAAACATGTAATTATCGAGCTTTGTTTTTATTCACTGTCGATGTCGATCAAATTTGAAATCGATAAATAAATCAATCTGAATGAAAAACAGTTCTTAGAACATCCCACACGTAGATCAGTCAGAACAAAATGGATCGAATAAAAAAAACTAGCGTTTTATCAATGTATCTGATCTTGTATTAAAACGAAAAGGCTTAAGTTCTTCGCTTAAGAATTGACTTACGTCTTTTCGTATATTGTATCGCTTAAGGCACTAAATCAAAGTCTTCAATCGTTATACGAATTCCTGAATTTTTATTCGAAAAACATTAAAACTGACGAAAAATAAGACAGCAACGCATCAATTAAAATTATGCTTAGGAAATGTGTAGAGTTGGTTTTCAATATTTTTATTTACAAACTTATACAATTTATGTAAATAAATTAATCATAAACTAACTAATCTAACTATTTTAAATAATTACCTACATTTACTTATCAGTTGGGGGAGGCCTATGTTCAGCAGTGGACGTCTTTCGGCTGATATGATGACTTATCAGTTAAATTAATTATTTCTCCAGCACCAACTTTTTTATCTGCTTAACCCAATGGTTGACTGGTAGAGAATGCTTTGTAGTATTTAGTCTGCCATTTGTACATTTTTCTTTGTTTGTGCAATAAAGTTTAAATAAATAAATACATAAAACAAAATAAATACCAAAAAATACAGAAGTTTACCAACGCAGACTTTGAACGCCAAGTCTTAGGTTTCACGTCTTTGCTGATGCCTAAAACCACTCGGCCACTCCAACATCATGATTTTGGCATCAGACGCAAAAGCTGAGGACGTGGCTTCAAATCCTACCTCCAGTGTAAACTTCGGTATTTTTTATTATCGGTATAATAATAATAATATTTTAGCCTACATAATGTCCCCACTGCTGGGCACAGGCCTCCTCTCATATATGAGAGGGATTGGGCTATAGTCCCCAGGCTGGCCCTAAGTGGGTTGGGAACTTCACATACACCTTTGAATTTCTTCACGGATGTATGCAGCAGTGTTATTCACTAAGGAAAACCGCCTTGCTAACAGCACTGTCTCAGCGCTGCGGCAGCGTCGAGCCTAAAAATGGTATTCACTAATGCACTTTAAACGACACTAGCGCTCGGCGACGAATGCGGCGTGAGCTGTAACTACACTGCGTCGAGAGTTACCGC
>JALPQI010030770.1:0-21132 GCA_025490895.1 Thaumatotibia leucotreta | reverse complement strand
GGTCGCCAGTGTCATGCCCTCATGCCAAAGGCGAATGTTTTAGAAGATTTTTTTTTCTTTATTGGTAATATGTTTTAATTTTAACTTCAGTAGGTACTTAAGCTTATACGTAATAAACTTAAATATGACTTATTTAATATGAAGACTGTTTGTCTTAAGATAGTTTCAACTTTATTAAGTACTTAGTAAAGGAAATTCAACTCTGTTGATTTTTAATATGAATGAATATTTATTCCGTGGTCGTGGTTTTATCTATTTAAGTACCTAGCTACTATACTAACCCCCTTATTCATAAACGTTTGCTAACTTGACAAGTCGCTAATAATTGGTTGTTCCTTTTGCTCTTATGGACCCATTGCTAAGATCAAATGGGACAAACAATTATAAAGGTGCATTCAGACCAAGCGAACATTCGCTATTCTAACCTCCCACTCTACGAAATTCCATCGTTACACAAAACGTGATTGGTTGATTTCGTAGAGCGTGGGATAGAACAGCGAATGCTCTTTTGGTTTGAGTGCACCTTTAGCGGCTTGTCTACTAAACAGGGCGTCCCAAAACTATGGGAAAGCAAAATATCGTAGATAGGAAATTTTACTGAAATAAGACTTCATGTTATTTTAAAAAGTGGGTCATTGTCAGATTTAGGTTATCGTCTTTTCGGTGGACATACCTAAAGATTCCTGTACTAATCTTGGAATAAAAAAATTAACGGTACATTTAGGTTCCCCGATCTATAGCCCTATGCAATCAAATCATGAAATAGATTTATAAAAGCTGTTAACTTTTGACCACCGAGTGGACAACTTTTTTTCGGACTGACAATGACCCAAGTAATAATTCTACATTCACAGATTTTCTCAAAATTACTTGCCTCGTCAGGGAATCGAAACGACTCAAATGTAAAAAAATAAACACCTCCGGTTTTTATAATGCCAATCGAGAAATTGCACATGAAAAATAATTATTTTAAAGTAACATAGTATCTTAAAAGAAAGGAATAGGGTAAAGTTACTAGATTTAATGATTACCAGCAGGTATGATCTTGTCCATACGTCTACCTATTCTGAATAAATTACCAAAAAAATTGGCAGAAAAATTGCTACTTGTCATACAAAATCTATGAATGTAGTACCTATTACTGAGACGAAGACTCTTTGTACCAAAACAGTATATCAACAATATTTAGAGTACTTTCTCTTCATGTCCCGTACCCTTGGGACGCCCTGTATATCGTCGTTTAGTACAGTCAAGAGCAAAAGTAAGTGATCACCTTGTGCCTTATCACAATGGAATAAGGTCTATAATCGAACAAGAATGATCACTTACTTTTGCTCTTGACTGTACCCACAACATCAATTGAGCTTACCGCGGCTCTAGGTCGATTTGTGTGAAGGTAACTCAGACATATTAAAATATTGTCGAACCGGGTTACTCACGTATTTAAAGGTGCATTTAGACCAAACGAGCATTCGCTATTCTATCCCCCTCTCTACGAAATCAACGAATCACGTTTTGTGTATCGAATTTCGTAGAGCGGGGGGATAGAATAGCGAATGCTCGTTTAGTCTGATCTGAATGCACCTTAAGCCGATGATTGCTCGACATGTTTAACTCAGGATGGGTTACAAAGGTAACTCAGGATATTTATTTACTTATTTAACGCTTAAATTGGCAAATACGCTTTCAAAAAGCGTTGCTATTAGCCTCCTCGCCATTGCGCAAAGTAGAAAACTCTGACTACAAAATAGTGGGTTAAAATAAGTATATGTGCATTATGTGGTACATTTCCAATTTAAGGGTTAAACTTTAAAGAGGATATTATTGTCGAATTTGTTGTTTTGGTCCGAGAGATGGCACTGTACGGAAAGCAAACTTGCTAACGGAAGGTTTTCCTTGAAAATGTAAGATTGTTTGCCATGTATGGTTTTATGAGATTGATTTGGAGTTCAAATGTATATGTACTAAAATTATAGCGGTTATAGTTGAATTATCGAGAAGATGGAATTGCATAATTATGTAGTGGTATCGCGTATTTACAATGTATTGTGTGCTATTGTGTGTGTTTTATTCGACTAATAGTAAACCTAATTGTAAAGATACAAGGTTCACCTTAAAAGTGTTGCTTTAGTAACATCACTACAAATGCAATTCCATCTTCTCGATAATTCAACTATACAATGTTACATCGTCCTTTACCTCGAGATCATGCCACTGCCAGATTCCAAGTATCGAAACATTTTCTATTCGTCCAAAGAATTATGTTCAAATGCTAACTCAAAATTACCGGAAGGCAAAAGCGGCCCTCCTAATGTAAGGCTTGATTTCAAAAACTAAAACACAAAACAGCCTAAGCGCCATATAAAACACATGCTTATAATACATATAGTTTCGAGTAGTTTTGGTTCGGGGAAAAAATAGTGAAAACAAAAAATACGGACTAAACAGACCGACCAACATGTTTTTTTTTTATTAAAAATCACGTTCACAAAATCGCTTCAGGCTGTCGGCGGTTTGGTGGTACGGTTAGCAGAACAGTAAGGTTGTGTACAATTGGGTATCTTGCATAATTATTAATTTATTATACAAGTACAATACGTAGTACAATAACAAAAGACTAGACTATTATGCCAGAATAGCAGACAAACATGCGTCTGCTACAAGATAACCGAAAATAACTCCACTATTTATACGCAATTTGTCAATAATTTGGAAATGGTACCTAATGACTTGATTGGTGCGACGCAATAATCGCATAGAACTACCCGGTCACACTGAGTAACTTTCACTATGGAAACAATTCAGAAATAGCGAAAAATGTTCTCCTATTTCTGAGTTCATTGATATTATTTTATTTTTTATTTATTAAACAATCAGAATACAAATAGTTATTAAACATAGCTCCACAAAACTATTTTATATAGTTTGACTTCAGTCTGACTTAATTTTAATCAAAGAATACTTATACAAATATATGTATAATATACTTATTAACATTTTTCCTTATAGTAATTTGTATTACTTCGGTATCACATAATAGTCTGATTAGCTGTAAAAACAAAATTTTCAATTAAGATTCAATTAATTCATAATTAGGTTACTATTGTTACTACACACTAAATAGAAGTAGGTACTAATGCCAAAAGCTACCCAATATACGCTACGAATATTTGAGTGCGTCAAGTAAAAAACTCTAACGATATCTTTTTCATTGAAGTTTCATCGGTATTCGGTGAATTACTACAAAAAAAACATGCTTTTGGTTTTTTATGTCCCTGTCAGCCGTTTATGTGACAAATTAGGATGCTAGAGTAGATAAAATCAGCAAATAAAAAAATACTTCAAAATTACATAATATATTAATATAAACATAAACATGGTTTGCTTCTTTTGACATCAATAATGCATTGGTAAAGTCTGTCGGGTTACTCATGAGCTCATGACTATACCCTGTAACCGAGTAGATTATAGGGTCCTAATAAATACAAATAAATATAATAATATTTTTCTGTTTTGCTGACCGTATTATTTAGTACATGGTGTCGGTACGAACTTGGTTAAGTCACGATTATAATAATTTCCAAAATTTGTAATTACACCCTTAGCTACTGTTTTCACATAAATAATAAATTTTACGGCCTTACAATGTACGCGGCAGCTGATACTCTCATTTTAAAAAGTATCTGTTATGAAAATCATTGTCTCCTTGCTATTTTCGATTTTGGCACTAAATTTACAATATTCTCAATATAAAATATCATTAGAATGTGTTACAACTGTGCCCAAAACAATAATTTCAATATAATTGACAACGTTTCAAAATGTTCGATGTCTCTAAATCGAAAACCATTTCGAGGTATACGTATGTAGGTAACTACATCACAAAGATATATTTTTAATTTTTTTTCGACATATTTTTCTTAAAAATCTTAAAAATAGTTAGTGTATGAAACATTACTTGTGATGTCATTTATCTGATTCTTGACGTTTGTAAGTAGTAATAAAAAGGGTTTTTGCAATAAAAGAGCAATTTAAAAAAAATATACGTGTATTGAGTTCTTTCAAAACAGACAATAAAAACTAGCACTAAAAAATATGAAATGTTGTCTATTGTTTTGTACAAAATAATTTTGTATTAAATATTTCAACAATGTTATACGGTTTGAAACGAATAAAAACAGAACGATAGTGTCTAACAGGAAGTATGGCTTTTTGTATTCGTCTGTCCACAAGGACGAAAGAAAAAAAAAGGTTGGCAGAACTGTCAATGTCAAGATGACAAAATTATGCGTAGTTTTTTTTTAATTCAGAGTATATCGTCGTGGAAAGTATACTACCACGTAACTACCAAAGCAGATAGAGTTCAAATATTAAACAATTGACACTCGAATTCACCCTAATTGTTATAAATATAATAGGAAAATACAGTTGTCTCGGCGCCGAATATAATTTCGTTCCTTTTGGCGTCGAGACTTTTGGTCCGTGGGGTCCTAGCGCTCTGAGTCTCTTCAAAGACCTATCGAAGAGACTCAGTCAGAGACGCCACGACAGACCCAAGAGCTGGCAGCTTCCTCGCTCAACGCATTAGCTTGGCAATCCAGCGAGGAAATGCTGCCAGCGTCCTGGGTACCATGCCGCAGGGGCCTGTTTTAGATTTATTTTAGATTTTATTTAGTTTTATTTTAGATTTTATCTAGTTTTAGTTTAGTTATGCTTTTTAAATTAAATTTATTTGTAATTATTGTAATAAATAAACTTCATTGTTATTGCACTGTCGATATTATACATTTTTAACCGATTTCAAAAAAAGGACGAGGTTCTCTATTCGACTGATTTTTTTTGTATTTATGTTACCCGATATCTCCGAGAATTGTGAACCGATTTTTTTGTAATCGAACGTGTATAACCCCGAGATGGTCCCGTTGGCACCAAGTTGGGGTCTGATGATGGGATCTTGGAGAAATCGAGGGATCTCTTCAAATGTTATACGTACATGTATGGCGCTTTTGGTAATTTTCATTCATTTACTAGAATTTGCATTCAGAAAGTAGGATTTGATGATATATATTATATGGAAACCAATGATGGAAACCACAGATGATAGGATCTTGGAGAAATCGGTTGAAGTTGGTTGTTTTTAAATTTTGAATTTGGTGATTATTATTTACAAATCTGTAGAATTAATATACAATACCTACATAAGTACCTACGTTAACTAACATACCTAACAGATATCTAAGATTGGCCTTTGTCACCCTTGTGGCATTGTACAGAGGTTGCGGGCGGCATTTTCACTGTAACGCAATGCTGATACGCTGTGCGAGGAAGTCGCCAGCTCTGCTTGTATCTTGTACTTATATTTACCATTTCAAATCATCAATCTTGTGGAGGCCCTATGCACCTCCGGGGTGCCCTAGAAATTACAACAACAACAACATTTCAAATCATCATAAATAAATAGTATTCTAGCTACACAGTGTTATATTTTAACGACTTCTTGACTTTAATATCCCAGACAGATACCTAATCTAGTAATTTCTTGTTTCATTTCGTTTCTTAATTTATAGGTACTTTTAAATTATAATGTTTGAGACTGCGAATAGACTTGTCAGTGTGTTAGTAAAAATAATCAACTTAGTTTTAGCTGATAATTAATGATAAGAATCGTTCCGTAAAATAACAAGGTAAACCACACAAAGTGCGAAAAACAGGAAATCCGAAAGGAGTGGCGATGTTTTACGAGTTTATGAGTAGACACGAGTTACGAATTTCCTTTTTGCACGTGTCTCGTACGACGTTTATTAGTACAGATGGCCCACCGAAGTTTTGGACCTGACGTAAAATAAGCCACTTCTTGCACTAGAGCCTAAAAAAGGCACCATCTGTACTAAACTGGTCAGTTTAGTTAATTTTATTATTATTATTTATAATTATGTTTTGACATGCATTGAATATTGTTGACATAGGATTAATTGGCACGTTTTAAATTGTATCTCGTTGTTTTCTATTTGTTTTGATTACTTCATGTTTTTAATTTAATTAGGCACCTATCCTGACGATCATATGTAGATTAGCTTAAAACGATTTATAGTGTAATTTTATATTATCAGAATAAATATCTAAATCTAAATCTAAAAAATATCTTTACAATAATTCAGTCAATAAGAGGCGAGATTTTTTAAAGTTCGTGAATATTCAATTCCTCTTTTGATTTTAAGCTTTTAATGCCTTTTTTTTTGATAGCTTATTACACGATTAGGTACAACTGAAAATCCAAAAATCGTATAACATCATAAACATGTAATTATCGAGCTTTGTTTTTATTCACTGTCGATGTCGATCAAATTTGAAATCGATAAATAAATCAATCTGAATGAAAAACAGTTCTTAGAACATCCCACACGTAGATCAGTCAGAACAAAATGGATCGAATAAAAAAACTAGCGTTTTATCAATGTATCTGATCTTGTATTAAAACGAAAAGGCTTAAGTTCTTCGCTTAAGAATTGACTTACGTCTTTTCGTATATTGTATCGCTTAAGGCACTAAATCAAAGTCTTCAATCGTTATACGAATTCCTGAATTTTTATTCGAAAAACATTAAAACTGACGAAAAATAAGACAGCAACGCATCAATTAAAATTATGCTTAGGAAATGTGTAGAGTTGGTTTTCAATATTTTTATTTACAAACTTATACAATTTATGTAAATAAATTAATCATAAACTAACTAATCTAACTATTTTAAATAATTACCTACATTTACTTATCAGTTGGGGGAGGCCTATGTTCAGCAGTGGACGTCTTTCGGCTGATATGATGACTTATCAGTTAAATTAATTATTTCTCCAGCACCAACTTTTTTATCTGCTTAACCCAATGGTTGACTGGTAGAGAATGCTTTGTAGTATTTAGTCTGCCATTTGTACATTTTTCTTTGTTTGTGCAATAAAGTTTAAATAAATAAATACATAAAACAAAATAAATACCAAAAATACAGAAGTTTACCAACGCAGACTTTGAACGCCAAGTCTTAGGTTTCACGTCTTTGCTGATGCCTAAAACCACTCGGCCACTCCAACATCATGATTTTGGCATCAGACGCAAAAGCTGAGGACGTGGCTTCAAATCCTACCTCCAGTGTAAACTTCGGTATTTTTTATTATCGGTATAATAATAATAATATTTTAGCCTACATAATGTCCCACTGCTGGGCACAGGCCTCCTCTCATATATGAGAGGGATTGGGCTATAGTCCCCAGGCTGGCCCTAAGTGGGTTGGGAACTTCACATACACCTTTGAATTTCTTCACGGATGTATGCAGCAGTGTTATTCACTAAGGAAACCGCCTTGCTAACAGCACTGTCTCAGCGCTGCGGCAGCGTCGAGCCTAAAAATGGTATTCACTAATGCACTTTAAACGACACTAGCGCTCGGCGACGAATGCGGCGTGAGCTGTAACTACACTGCGTCGAGAGTTACCGCCTACAGTTCAACAACGAGCTGTTCTATGTTAGTGAATACCGTTTTTCGTAGCGCTGCGCTCTACGTCGAAGTGAAAGCTGTCTCGTCGTCGAGCTCGTTGACGAACGCAGCGTCGAATGTGTGAATAAGAGAATAGCATAGCAGGTATCCTCACGATGTTTTCCTTCACCGAAAACGATTCTCAGTATAAATGATTTTTATTTTATTTATTTACTAAAAGGTTTTCATTATCTTCAGTTCTCTCCCATGCCCATGGTAAATATCTCACTAAGCCCATGACAAATTTTCCTTCAACAACCTCTCCCCGCCGTGCTGACCGTGACAATTTCATCAAGTTTGCTAGAAAAAATGCTTATAAATTGTACATGTGTTAGGGCTCACACAAGTTCGAATCCATACATTTAGTTTCCATCTGTTTTTCATTGTAAATATACGTATAGTATTCATTGACGTACATTTGTAAGAGATTCGACTATTGGTCCCTCTTTTTTTCAAGTTGTTAATAAAAGACGGGAACTCTAACTCGCAGCGACATGCTGTCGCACCAATCATGTGCTAAGCGTGCATGAGACAGAAAATTATGTCGATGCAAAAGTTGATTGGTCATACAAGAACATATTTTTCACACCGTTTCAGGCAAAAATAGATATTTCAATAGAGGGAAAAGATTTAAGAAATACAATATACTGTTCCAAAATTTGGTGCCTAAAATTGTTTCAACTTAAAGACACACTCCATGTCTTTCTCTAGTCACGAATTCATCACTGATCAATCAAAGACCCGATAGCAATAAATTAGACCCGCACCGTATGATTATAAGTAATAACCGGCCCCCAATTACATGTTGATCTAGCTATAGTGTTATGCAGTTTTTAGCTGCATTTCGTCTTATAGACAGGTGGGCTGACAATTGTCTTGTTGATCTAAGGTAAGTTAGGGTAACATGAAACGGTGCAGAATCGTTCTTAAGTTTGCGATAGGACCAAATATGAAGACTCAAGAAAAAAATCAAAGCTTCGATTTTGGTCAACCCATTTTAGCCTGGATAATAATATAGTTAAAGGCACACATACATACCTACATCATCAGCCTATCATAGGCTGATGATGTAGGTATGTATGGGCTATTTACATCATCAGCCTATCATAGGCTGATGATGATAGTCCATTGCTGAACGTAGGCCTCTCTTATTAGCTATGCGTATAGACGCATTAGTAGGTAAATGCCCATAATCGTCACGCTGAGCAAGCGGATTGGCGATCGCAGTAATGTGTCCATGACGCTGCTGTATATGATGACGCTGCTACCCATCATCAATCTTTTATCAAATAATGGTCAGTGACACTTCAATCCCTTAGTCGACTCTTACGACACCCGCAGGAGGAGTTGGGGTGGTGACAAATGTATTCTTACTGCCGTCACCACACGGCCAAAAAGCCATTAATGAAAACAAAATTTAACCTTATAATTTTTGTGTTAGGTTGTTAAATTAGGATAATTTAGCTTATAAGATCTGTTGCGCCCCGACAGGGTCCATGTTGCACTATAAATATATATGTTATCATCTTGTAACACCATGGTTGACAATAAATAAATTATGAATTATGAATTATGAAATTTTGTGTAACGACGACGGTAATGTAAAAAGGCGACAATTTCAAATGTTCTATGAGCGATCAAACAACGATACGCACTTTTTTTTAATATAACGCTTTTTTCTACTGCCAAAGGTTGTTGAACAGAGTACACCCAATAATTATTATGACTCTATGACTAACTTTCGTAACACAATTGACGATATCATGATATTTGATTTGATTAAGGCCTTAACTACGTACAATTTTTCTGCAATCGGCTCATAACATAATAGCTGCTGGTGGTAGGACCTCGTGCAGGGTCCGCCCGGATAGCTACCACCGTCTTACCCGGACGTTACTTGCACAATGACGAAATATTGCGAATCAAAAAAGCAGAGAACGTGGGTGCAAATTCTACCTCTTGGCGAAATTGATGTTTCATTCTTTTTTAGGGTTCCGTAGCCAAAATGGCAAAAACAGAACCCTTATAGATTCATCATGTCCGTCTGTCACAGCCGATTTACTCGGAAGCTATAAATGCTACAGTAACGAAATTTGGTAAGAACATGTATTGTATGAACCGCTACATGATTATGATACTAAATTGTAAAAAAAACCATTGAGGTGGGGGCCCTCCATACATGTAGGTAACTGAGGGATAGAAATTTTTTTTTAGTTGTATATAAGCGTGTGGGGTATTAATAGAAGGATATGAAGGTTTATGAATCTTATTTTTATTTAAGCAAATCGTTTTCGAGATAGCAGCTCTCAAAGTCTGAAAAGTGTGCCCCCCTCTATTTTTTAAATTACGTGATATAAAATTCTAAAAAAAATATATGTTATGCACATTAATAAACTCTATCAACGATTTTTAGTTTGATTAAATTGTCTCCTATAGTTTTTGAGGTAGGTTGATTTAACTGTATTTTTTTAATAATAAATTGATAATGGTACGGAACCCTTCGCGCGCGAGTCCGACTCGCACTTGGCCGGTTTTTTAACATCTAATATTTATAATTTTATTTTGCTTAATTTTTTGTTCGCATCCTATGATTTTAAGTACCTATATAAGGTTGAAGTGTTTTTTGTGTATTAAAATGTATTGATAAGGATACCTAAGTACATTAAAAACAAACATGATTGTCTTTACTTGTCTTTTATTATTATTATATCGTCCCACCTATTAAATACTGTACAAAATCAGCTATCTGCACAAATCAGGTTATGGCAGAATCAATTTAATTATCATGTTCATTAAATTCATTTTCGAATAACATAAAACGTGCATACAGCCTAGTATTTGCAGTAGTAGGACGAATAAAAAATTACAAAATATGAGATAAAATTATTTTTATAAGACATAACGCCTTTTGTACTATCAACAAAATTTAACGTCTTATGAAAATAGCTTAATTTTCCTTACTATTAAATTTTGTTTATACGTAGCCCAAAGTTTGCGACCATATATAACATGGACGTCTAACGCCAGCTCAAAAATGCCCCCTAAAACAATTGTTCAATTGTGCCAAGATGGGCAGAACATAGCGCTTTTCTTAACACCGCACATATTTCGGCGCAATATCTTTGACAAATTTTATAGAATATAGCCAATCAAAACTTTGATGGACCAATCACAGCTATTGTAAAACGGAGGTTTAAGTTTTTATAGGTTGATATTGACATTCATTACCGTGACGTATTGAAGAGGGACTGACACTTGTCAACCAAAATTCAGGACCGTTTTTGAAAGGCAATTTATTATGGCGTGCGGCTTCCATGTTTTATTTGTTCGTAGCCCAAAGTCCTATATAGGTACTTAATAAAGTGTTTACATTTATTTGAGTCTGTACCTACTCATAATATATGAAGCTATTTTCATAAGACATTAAATTTTGTGTACCATCAAGTTTTATCAAAAGCTTCATTTTCGTTACCGTTCAATTTTGTTTATACCCCATAGTCCTATATACTTAATAAAGTGTTTACATTTACATACAGACTCGGACCGCATTTCACACAGAAAAAGGAACGCAAATGAAAATGGCCGCCGGGCTGGCGTGCGCGTAATTGCGCGGCGCACGCAACGAGCGCACGCAATCACAGCGCACCACTGATGGTGCATTTGGCTATTTTGGCTTATCTTATTTCTTAATCCCACAATGTCGTAACAGATGTGCTTACCATAGAAAAAATCAACTGCGAAAGATTCTGGTTGCCGGTCCAACGTGCTTCCAATTACACCAGACGACCTTCAATGAAAAATCACAAATGAATCACAGCGAATTTAGTCAATGGTATTGTGAAACTAACCACTAGCGACATCTGTACTTAATATTTCGAAGATACTACAAGGAAGAAGGTACCGTAATTACCATATAGGTATTAGGGCTCCTGGTCGTGACCGTGTTTCGTGTAACCGTAGCCGGATCCCCGTTGCCGTGTTACACGGCAACGGTTTTAAGGCCCGTTTCCTGCGTGTTACACGGCTACGTATTAATAAAGTTACGTATACACGTGTACACGGGGATACGTATCTTAATTACACGCAGATCCGTTCCGCCCGCGTTGTTGAGTGACGATTCGATGCGTTGTCTTTAAGGACTAAGGAAAACGGATGAGAATGTACCGTGATATTTGTGAATCTAATTTAGTGGTTACCTAACTGCCTTTCTAACGTAAAGTGCGATAACTTAGTTTAAAAATGTAATAAATAATTGTTTATTCAGTATGATAACGTGTATACGTACTGAAATTAAATTTTACATATTACTTACAGCTTTTTAAGGTAAGGAGGGCAGAATTATAAAATATAGATAATTTCTGAGGTCAATATCAATAAAAACTGACTCATTGTCATGTATTAACTACCTAATTTAATAATGAGATGTGAACGGAAGTTAAAAAATACATAACACAGTGCGGAGTAAATAATTTTTCTCAGTTCTAAATATCATAAGTTAAGTAACGTTAAGTTATACTTTTGTGCAATAAAGTTGAGATAAATAAATACATAAATAAATATTGAGGGTACCAGACAACGATTAATCTATACTAGGAAACCCATACATAACTATGGAACAAAATGAATGCGTCATAAATATACATTTTTTTTTATCACAATTCGAACCTGAGAGTTTCGCTTAGTAGGCAGCGTTATTTCCTACAAAATACCCAACTAAAGGAACTTTTAAAATACTAAAGGATATTAAAAAGCAATATAATTAAAAAAATATACTAACTCATTGGATGTCGTGACGATAACGGGAGATTTTAGGTGCACCGCTTTCAAAGGCTTTCCTGTCGATCCTGTTGTACCACCACGACACGAAAACTCGTTGTTCGTACGATCATTGCACAAAGTGCATAAAGTCGTGTCACCGACCCTAGTGGCATATCTCCACACCCAACTTATCTTCATTATTAACACACTTTAAAACGCTATCTTCTCACCAACAGTAACAATACAAAAACGTAACAAAATAATAAAAAAACAATTAATTTAAATTCGACTCAACTCTCGCTAAGTCTGTCCGGACTGCAATCTTATTAGTGACTAACGTGACGTATAAAACCAATACCCGAATCTGCCCTTTTCGAATTAACTAAAACATCCCCCCTTATCGGTATCAAAACAAAGATGCGGCTACTACATTCAACTTCACAAACAAAAGGTGTACCAGGTAAAGCCCAAGTTATCATATTTATCAGTAAAATTACCACGTGTGGTCAATTACATCGCAGACAAACTATTGTTAGCTACTTTGCGCGTGCAAATTCTTAGTATAGGTCTAATCTACAAAAGGGCCGCCCTGGCAGGTAATAAACTTAAACGAACGACTGTATTATCTTTTATGTATAGCAATTTGGTCAAATATTTTTAACATTATTTTTTCATTTTTCTATCTGGTGATTCAAAATCACAATATAAATTCTAAACCATACATAACACAGTCGCTTGTTATGTACCTACCTGACTTCTAAAACTATGTTTTATTAAAAATATATGAATGAATGAATGAATCTTATATAAAATTGGCATTTTGTATGGATAACTTCAAGGATTTAAGGTATTTCATGCAGTAAACTTCACTTATTGATAGATCAAAATAAATCATCATATTGTCAATAAATCATATTGAAACCCGAGCAAGCGAAAGATTCCAGAATTAGGTTCATAAAATGGAATCTTGAGCGATGCGAGGGTTTTAAGGCACGAGAGTTGAACAAGCTTTGCTGCCGAGTGAAACACTACATTTTTCACCACACTAAAGCGAGGAAACATGCGAAATAAAACTCAAACATAACAAATTAGAAGGTATTTATTTGCAAGTCCTCAACTTCCAAAAATAAACAAATCAGCTTTAGTCTATCCAGAAGATTAAAATAAAATTACTTTAACCTCTAGAGATTAAAACACAGTTTGCGCTCTGAAATTGAAGGACAAACAGCGTGTTTACGAGCAATGTGGTGAAAATAGTATTATTCTACTTTTAACAAGATTTATGGAACAAATCAAATTATGTTAGGAATATTTTTGCATACTTTTTTTTAAGAAGTCGCACTACTATGTATTATAAATATGACATGTCATATAAGACCAATACTTAGATCCTATTATAATAATTATAATTTCATATTTCATGAAAGTGGACAAACAGTTGTTAGTTGTGCCCACCTGAGTCGTACACGTAGAAAGATGCACGAGAGACCAACTTTGAATACTTCTATAAAAATATATGTCCACTCACATAATTACTGACATCATACATCAATTACATACATAGATGACTAACCTGCTTGTAACTCGTTTCTAACTACCTTATCGTATTGTAGATGGCGCTAAAAGTCTTTTAATTGCATTTTTTATCTCCTTTGTCTTTCTTGTTAATATTTTGTCCATTTTATTGCATATTGTATTTATTTAGTTATATTTATTATATAGTACACTAGTTTATATAGTGATATTCGGATATAGGTATATAAAGGTGCATTTAAACCAAACGAGCATTCGCTATTCTAACCCCCTACTCCACGAAATTCGATCGTTACACAAAACGTGATTCGTTGATTTCGTAGAGTGGGGGATAGAATAGCGAATGCTCGTTTGGTTTGAATGCACCTTTATATTGAAATAGTTTTATGAATAACATAAAAACTTGAAAAGGTGGGTAAAATTACTTTAATTTGCATATTTGTGTTAAATATTTCAATGAGAAGATGTCTTATTGAATAATAAATCACGGCGCAAATTAAATAATATCACGGCGCAAATATAAATTAATAAAATAAATAAATATCTCGGGACATCTTACTCGTTTTTAAATGTTGTAATTATTGCTGTAAAGTGTGTCTTAAAATTTGTTGGTGATAAAAAAATATTCGAATGACGATGATATAATCCGAATACTAAAATCGACCGAATATTTGAAGTTATCGAATATTAGAATTGGAAGCCGTAGATTAAAAGTCTTTTATGAACTTAACCCTGCGACCATAATATAACATGGACGTCTAATGCCAGCTCAAAAATACCCCCAAATACAATTGTTCAATTGTGCCAAGATGGGCAGGACATCGCGCTTTTCTCACCACGCATATTTCGGCGCAACATCTTTGACAAATGTTAATAGCCAAAACTTTGACGGACCAATCACAACTATTTTTAAATGGCGGTTTAAGTTTTTTATAGGTTGAAATTGCAATTCATTACCGTGATGCATTGAAGAGGGAGTGACACTTGTCATCTAAAATTCAGGACCGTTTTTGAAAGGCAATTTGGTATGGCGTGCGGCTTCCATGTTTTATTTGTTCGTAGACTTAACCATAAAGGTAACTATACTTACTCTACATATACAATGCATATATCCTATAAGAGCTAACAGACATTTTTCATACTTTCTAGTAAACCATCCAACAATAAATCACAGATGACTTATGGCCCGGGATAGCGGGTTCGAATCCCGACGTAACCACGGGCCCGAGGGCTTGAATTAGCCACAATTAAAGACCCACAAAATCTACGGCTCCAAATTGCCCTGAATCTCGTTTTATTGGGTTTGATGATAGTGGTGAATGATGGAATACTTGGATATGTGGAAATAATAAAAATATAAACATATCTGTAACATACACTGCCTTCAAATAATACTCTTCAAATAAGTTTTTAATATACTTTTTTATGTGTACACCTTAAGCATACCTTGTCTCTTTCTACCATCTAGTATCATAAATAAATGTATGTACAGCTGCGACCGTAATAATATATAACATGGACGTCTAACGCCAGCTCAAAAATGCCCCCAAAAACAATTGTTCAATTGTGCCAAGATGGGCAGCACATAGCGCTTTTCTTAACACCGCGCATATTTCGGCGCAACACCTTTGACAAATAATCATAGAATATAGCCAATCAAAAGTTTGATGGACCAATAACACCTATTTTTAAATGGCGGTTGTAGTTTTTATAGGTTGACATTGAAATTAATTCATTGCCGTGGCCCGTGATGCATTAAAGAGGGGGTGACATTTCTCAACTAAAATTCAGGACCGTTTTTGAAAGGCAATTTACTATGGCGTGCGGCTTCCATGTTTTATTTGTTCGTAGATGTACAGGTACAGGTACGTGACAAGCTGATGGAAAAATCTCTGAATTCCGAGTTACAGGCCTAGTCCTAGTTCGTAAGACAGTTGGTCAAACCCTGATGACTAGTTACAAACCTAATCCATGTAAATCTATGTCACTTTAAGTTGCATTATTTTGTATCCAAATATGTATTAGGTTTACAGTCAATAATTTTTTTTTCCAATGTAGTTGCATCGCTCTTTCATGTTTTTATATCATAAAACGATAGATTTTAGACATTACGACACAAGTGCGATAAACATGAAATTGGAAACGAGTGGCGATGTTTTAAAACACGACCGAGTGTTTTAAATCGACATGAGTTACGAATTTCGTTTTTGCACGTGTCTCGTACGACGTTTTTTAGTGCAGATGCGGCATGACGTTACACCCGTGGTCGCAGGCAGACTCCAAAACGTCAGGATGTAATTAAACGTAAGTTTACGCGATTAAGACCCGTTTGACTTTAATGATTGAAATATTCCACATTTTTCGAACTTTCCATTCCGTTACTGTCATACAAAGTGTATGAAATGGTAACCGAATAGAAAGAACCTTGGGACAATTTTTTTCGCTGGATCGAAAGAACTCGCGATTCTAAATAGAAACTAGAATTCATAATTATTAAAGTAAAATGTTACTAACAAAATTGAACCCTTCATCATCATCTCAGCCATAAGACGTCCACTGCTAAACATAGGCCTCCCCTCTGGACCCCCACATGTACCGGTTAGATGCGACCTGCATATCTACAGCGTGTCCCGGTGACCTTAATAAGGTCGTCTGTCCATCTTGTGGATGGACGTCCTGCGCTGCGTTTGCCTAGCCGTGGTCTCCACTCGAGCACTTTTCGACCCCATCGACCGTCTGCTCTGCATGCAATGTGACCTGCGCATTGCCACTTCAGCTTGCTAATCCGGAGGGCTATGTCAGTAACTTTAGTTCGCCTACGGATCTCCTCATTTCTGATTCGATTACGCATAGAAACTCCGAGCATAGCCCTCTCCATAACTCGCTGAGCTGAGACTCTTGAGTTTAGAGATGAGGCCGATGGTGAAGGACCACGTTTCGGCGCCGTAAGTCATCACTGGTAACACACATTGATTGTAGACTCGGACGGTAGATGTCGGACGAAAAGACATCACGTAGTTTCCAACCAATAAAATAATATAAATAAATAAAAATGAAGTCCATATCCAAAAAAAAATGGGAGGCTCATGATGTGACGAATTTCACCGTTTAGTTTTAATGTTGATATGTCCCACGATTAAATTCAACGCATCCCGTTACATGACAGCCGACTAATTTTATTTGTAAGCACGATTTCGGCTACCATCTCACAAGATATAATTATAAAGTAGTATGCCCCGTAGCAATGCTAAGCTGCAATTAAAAACGTGGGTGTGTCCTAACTGTTTCAGATACGAATCATTAAGTTTTATGTTGTTTTTAGAAGTCTACGACTTTCCCCAAAACAAGCTAGTGGAAAAGTTCGAAAAAATTCCGTGGACAACGAGTAATTTGCCAAGGTCAACGAAACCCAACCATCTGCAAAATACGGCGAATGAATTTGTCAACAAAATAGCTCATATTTTAAAGACAAACGGGTCTTAATCGCGTAAACTAACATTTAATTATATCCTGACGTTTCGGGCATGACGTTACATCCATATAATTAAACGTAAGTTTATGCGATTAAGACCCGTTTGTCTTTAAAATATGAAAAATAGCTCTAAACATTTTTTTGCAACATTATCATTAAATTTCAGCAACAAGACGTTTACTTCATCGGCCTTTGGCCTCCAGGTACGCCGGTTGAAAACACGTAGGTAATTTTTTTTATGTGACGAAGGTAGACAACTGAGCTCTCATCCCACCTGATGGAAAGCAGTAACTGAGGCCCATGTACATAGCGATAAAAAAAATCGCCTATGCGCTGCCTACCCTGAGGACTTAGATGGATTGCCTCTATGTCAGTAATTACACCGGCTATCTTACCCCCAAACCGATACACAGCAGTGCAAACACTGCAATTTAGCGGCAGGTTAACGGGTAAGACGGTGGTAGCTATCCGGGCGGACCCTGCACGAGGTCCTACCACCAGCAAAACTATAGCAACTATAGTTGCAGATTTCTAAGAATGAGCTTTTGACAGTTATATATTGAACATCTAACATCTTTTATATTTTACCTGTGGTATGACAATAAATCATTTCATTTCATTTCATTTTGAACCTTAATAATATTACGAACGACTCACCGTGTTTTCGATAGTCATAACGTCATATATATAGGTACACCGTGTTTTTATTGATTTCCGTTAAATAGGACAGGTTATTTGGGACATTAATAGAAGTTGCCTAGTATATCGGCTTATGTTTAATTCGTAAAAAAAAAATTTTTTTCGTTTTCATACATAATAATTGAAATAGCAAGTGTGAGATAACCTTAACAATAAGATCGCAGGTGACTGATGACGGCACATGTCAAAATAAGTTTCATTAGGATGTAATAAAGGTTGCGATACACTTGTTCAGTCATTCAACTTATTTTTTTAATAACTCAATAACAGTAAGAGTTATGGTACTAGTTTCTTAGACAAATTGATTATTTTTGACCTATATAAGCTTCCCTTTAATTTAACGGAAATCAATAAAAACACGGTGTATATAGTTTTAATACTTAGACGATTCAAAAGAGTTTTTTGCTATTCCAATTCGAATAAAGAATTCTTTGACTTTGACTATACCGGTGCTCGCGAGCATTGCGAAAGATTTTAACTATGCATTCTAGACATCAAAATAAACAAAAAATATTATGAGACCTAATGTCAAATACCACAGCAAAAAAAAAATGTTTTTTTCTTTTTTAGACTTTTTGAATACTTTTTAACATTTCCAATACTTTTAATCATAACGAAATTTTCTTAAAACTAATTTTTTAAATTATTTTTTTTAGGGACGGCCTTTTTCGTCAAGTCTATTTTTATGTTTTGATTGTCAGACAAAAGGTGTGGTAATATTAGAACACATTGTGGTAGCATTATAATCAAAATATCTCTGGAATCAAGCCGAATCCAGGAAATTTTATATAACATTAAATACTCTAAATATGCTCCGCAATTCAGCATTAAAATCTTTCGGAATGCTCACGAGCACCGTGTATAAGGCTCACCTCATTTCTAACCTGTCAAAAGTTCGTTCTTAGAAATCGGCAACTACCTATAGTAGTTAGACTTAGAACGTGACAGTAACGATGACAAACGATAAAAACGAAACCAGCACATAAAACATGATAAAACTGCCGATTAAACCATATTCAACAACCAAAAACCTTTTTTTCAAACGAAAGCCGTGGGAATCGCAAAAAGAAATTCCACACTAGCAATTACGATATAGTTATATGTATATCTACATCCACATGTGTAATTGTCGGATTGGTTGATTGCAGGCCTACTACCGCGAAAATCGAAATTAGTAAATTTCGATGATTTTTGCTCTGTCACTCAAACGAAGGCGTCATTAGAGTGAGAGAGACAAATCCTCAAAATTTAGGATTTTCGTTTTTCGCTGTAGTACCGCAATACCTGCCGCGAAGTTCGAGAATCGTTCGAACATCTGTATCTGTCACTCTTTCGAAACAGTCATTAGAGTGACAGGGATAGATGCACGAAGTTAACGATTTTCGAAATTTGTGGTAGGCCATCAGATCAGAATTCGATACTTGTGTGGTGTTGAAAGGGCGTATGTTTATACAAAAATTTTGGAGCTAAATACTTTCTTATACTTGAAGTGTGCAATTTTGTGGTTACATTTTTAGATTTTCTAAGTGTCCATAAAATAAATGATCTATGTAAAGGTGCATTCAGACCAAGCGAACATTCGCTATTCTAACCTCCCACTCTACGAAATTCGATCTTTACACAAAACGTGATTGGTTGATTTCGTAGAGCGGGGTATAGAACAGCGAATGCTCTTTTGGTCTGAATGCACCTTAAACATTACGCAGAAAATTAGATTTGCCTAGTTGATAGTGACCCTGCCTACGAAGCACGACGTTTGAATCCCCGACATTTATTAGGTATTTATTTTCACAAATATTTGTTTTTTAGTTTTGATTGTGTAAATATTAAAAACCTGGCACTGAATTTATTCATTTGCTTATTTTTTTAAATAACCAGGGTGCTTAAACAAGTTGCCAATCGCTAACGCTCAATCGACAATCGTAAACGAAAGGCAGCTAACTGTCTTTGTCGCACTAATATGAAAGAGTGACAGAGTGGGAAAACTACGAAACGCTACTAAGCGTTAGCAATTGGGAACTTGCCTAAATTAAATAATGCCCTCGCCGGTATTCGAACCCGGAACCTCCAGCTTCGTAGGCAGGGTCACTAACAACTAGGCTACGGAGGCTGACAAGGTTAAATTGTATTCAATCATTATAAAATCCCGTGATTGCATACAATTCAATCCCGGGATTGAATGCTCTAGCTACTACCAATTTAATTTTTGTTCAGAAATTTAACGCAGTAAAAACATCACAACTATGAAATAAATAATTTAGAATATTTTTCCGATTTTTAAATTCCGAACATCGTCTACCTATTTATTAGCGGAAAAATCAAAATGGCCGCCGCGGGCAAATAACCGCTCATTACCGTAAAGACGCCCTATCGAGTATGAAATTATTAACGTTCAACTTCAATTGATGTGAATCTAGTTTTGTTGCGAGCAATGATATCTATATTTTTTATCCCATGGTCTAACTAAGCAGATGGATAGCATAATTTTAATTCCTGCACAAAATCACTGGGAGGTACCATTTTAATTTGCAGTAAAAACGTCACCAAATTGTCTATGGCTATACTCTGTTTGGTTTGGTATTAAAAAAAAGATAAACAATCTTGCAGTATCTTATCTTATTGAAAATTACGAGTAGAAAATAAGTTTGAGCAAATATACATAATATAACAAGGGAATTTTCATTTTGATTTTTAAATGCAGTTTTCAATAAAAAGATACTGCAAGATTGTTTACCTTTTTTAAATACCTAACCAAAACAGAGTATAATACTATGCGCCTAAATTTTTCTTCATTAATCGCACCTCGTGTAAGTGTAGGTATAGGTACCTCTCATTTTAAATAGTCTTACAAATCAATTTGTCAGTATTTTTCTACTAACAAATTGGTCTGTAAGACTATTTAGAATTAAAGGTACTTACACATATTTTTATTAATGTAGTGTACGTATCGTTATTTTACTAGATTTAGTAAAACAAATTTCACAATGAAAAACGGCGCATGTTTTTTTTGTGATAGAATTCGTCTGTCCGACTATGAAGGAAATGGTTGACGCCTAAGTTAAAGAAAAACACTGAAAAATCGACTGGATAGTCGTTAGTCGATAAAAAAATGCTAATTAGGTATACTCTGGGCAAACAGAGTGTT